>WKFP01015070.1:755629-772481 GCA_011057875.1 Pterocles orientalis | reverse complement strand
AAAAAAAAAAAAAAAAAAAAAAAAAAAAGACTGAAGTGCTAGTCTTAATGCCAACTGACTACATGTTCCAGATCTGTAACTGCAAATGTCAATTCCTTTCATCTTAAACTTGCCTACAAGAGCACGTACCGACTATTTTGCTCCACCTGAACAATCATTTGCAGTGCCTGCATGCTAAATGTCTGATGTGTATATGACAAGGGTACCTTAACAATTCAGTCTCATAAAAACAGATTCTGTAAGAGTGCAGGGTGAGACAAAAGAAGAAGCAAAATAAAATGTATTAGTGTTTGGGAAGTCCTCAGTGAGAAAGAATAGATGATTTTTTAATTAGAGTTGTATTAAAATATTAGCTCAGTAATGAGTAAGCTGAAAGAACAGCAGACATTGATATGCTCAGCAGGCAGATACACAGCAGGATCAAGCATCAACAGAGGACATGAATAATTCTGCAGAAATTAGGAAGAATCGGAATATGGAGAAAAAAGGGGAAAAAGGGGAAAATAAAGAGTAAAGAACCCAGAAAGGAAAGGAAGATCTCAATTTTGTTCTCTAGTTACAGCCATGTCCTTTTAAGTGAAATCAGTTTAACTGCTGTGCATTCATATTGGGCTTATTGTGTTTCCAGATGAATCTTTTACCTAGTGAAGCAGATATAGTGGGATTTTACACTACCAATTACCAAAACAAAGCTGATTTGGTATAGCTGTGGTGCACACAGTGATATTACACAACAAACCATTGACCAGAAACAGTCATCAGGAGAGAAGAGGAGAGAAGAAAAAACAAGCATAAAAGCAAGAAACAAAAAGGGTTCATAGATGGCAAGATTTTATTTTAGAAAGGCTGAGGGAAAAGTACCTGATCCTGAAATATACAGCATTCCTTGAAAGGAGAAACTATAAATGATGAGAAAGTTCACCCGTTCTAAAAAGAGAGGAAGGGAGAACAATACCATCAGGTTCCCAGAGGACTTCTTTTCAATAAGGATATGTGCGTCAAATGTCCTTGAAACTAAACAGAATGTAAAATAGATAGTCTGAGAGAAGTCATAATGTAGGACATAAACATTAAGCCCATAATCAACCAAAGTAGAAAGATAACATGGAACTATATTAGGGAAATAATTTTTATGAAGATGAACAGGCAGCTTAAGATGGTGCCAGTGCATGCAAGCCTGCCTTTAGGGATCCTGCTACAAAACAAGATTTATTCCATGAGAGGGAAGCCCAGTTACTTACTGTGTAAAGCAAGGAAGGCATTTGTACTTTTACCATCGTTTGGTGCACAAGTAATACTGAAGAAATAAGTGGAAACTGGAGGCTTTCTAGCTGCTACTGATAGTAGCAGAGAAAGACCTGTGCATATTAGTGCATCACAAGAGGATAATGAGCCAGTAAAATGATGCATTTCTGAAAAAAGGCAAATATAAACAAATGAGCGTCAGGTAGCCATATCTAACTGAGATGGGAAGGCGTTGATGTTAGTGTCTAATGCACAAGTGGGAATTCACTGGAAATATCACACCTATGGAGCCAACCACTTTCAAGAAAAATGAATGTAAGGCAGAGCAGCTATGGAAAAGGAGGGGAGGAGAGAAGGCTTCTTTCACCTAGGAAAGGTTGAAAGATATGACTACTGTCTACAAATAGATATTGGGCAAATAGCAGCACTATTCAAATATAGGACAGCATTGTCACTGATCGAATGTGCACAAAACAACTAACCAGGGAGGTTCAGCAACAACTTTCCAATCTAGAAAAAGAACTGAAAACATCTTGCAATCAGTTTATAAACTGGAGTAAACAATATGGCATGTGAAACAATGGAGGATTAGCCCTGATAACTTGGGATAACTTCAGTTCCCTGTTCTGTGCAAATGCTGCTCTGCAGCAATGGAGTGAATTGTTAGGGGAAGCAGTGACACAGGATTGTATAGCTCCTAAAACCAATAATAGTTTTGTCATCTAAGAGCAGTTCATCACAATCTCCATTTTACCTCTTTCTCACATGTCCCCACCTTCTTCTGTATGTTTCTCTGCTGACAATTCACTGTTTCTACTGTCTCCTCTGCCAGATATACTTGGTGCCTGTATGCTATGCCACTGGTCCCTGTGACCCATGGCCTGGTCACTCTGTCCCATTCACCTTTGCTCTCATGACATTATTCCTGCTGGAGGTGCCAGCTCTAACCCAAGTAGGTCTGATGGCTTCCAGATTTGCAAACACCTTTTCTTTGTCTCGTCAGTGGGCGGGCTGTTCTCTATCTGTTTTCACAAATGTTTACTGTCACACCTAAAAAACACTGCTGGCAGCCTAGTCTATAGCAGTCACTAATGCTGGAGTTGGAGGGCCAAATGTGTCTGCCAGTGCTGTGGAAGAAGCACCTCAAGCAGCTTTGGGAGTGCTCCTGGATATGTTTTATGACCTGTCGGCACTCAGGCAGGTGCTACCCTTGGCTGACAGTGAGGGAGCGCGGGCTGCAGCACTGGTGGATCCTTCCAAGGAGCAGCTGGGTCAAGCAGTCACTGTGTGCTGGGAAAATGTGGGGGGCTCTAGGGCTGCTGTCTGGCCAAGAAGCTGCAAGCTCTGCACAGCACTGGGACAGCGGTGAGCAACATGCAGAACTTGGAAGGGGACCTCTGCCCTTCCTTCCCAATAGAGATGTGGGAATAGGACCTCCTGGACAATGATAAGAAGGTGGCCTAAACAGAAAACCATATTATCATGGTTGCAAATCACTGTGGCTGATGGTATCAACTAATGATGTTGTTCACAATTCCTTGTGCCTCACCGAGGCTTGGAGCTACCTGCAAGGGAAGTAGCTTTACACAAGAGCTTCCTCCTGAAACAAGTACGGAGAACAGATTCTGGATGGACTGGATCAGTGATTATGCCATTCCCTCTATTAGAATCTTGATTTATAATCTGTGTTTACTCTCAGATATAAAACTATTCCTTTCTCACTGCCCAAGCCACTTTTCTCTGTTTATTCTTTTTTTTCACTTCCTGCCTTCCCTTGAAAGGACAAGAGGCAATTGTGCTTATGACAAAGTGTGATGTCAGCTCCTGGTCTTTAACACATTACTGTCCTGAATAGTTTCTCCTCTACTGTGTAACCACAGCTGTGCTGCCCCATGCTTTTTGCTTCCACAAGTTGTCTAAGACTTCTGTTTGAAGGACACCACTAGAAAAGCTTTCCCTCTCCTTGCAGAGGTGAAGAGTCCAGGCAGTTTTGTCTTTACATCCTATTTGTTCATTAGCAGGCAGGAGTCCTGGAACAATCTCTTGATGAACAACTATCAGCAGTTCAGTGAAACTATACAAGCTACATCTATACCTGTTGCATTAAATATACCTGGGACCACTCTCTGGCACTGATGCCAGCTGCTACAGAGCAGAATGAAGCCCAGTAATTCACAGCTTCTGTCCTCCAATACAAGTTGGCCACATGCAAGCTGCCCACGGGCAGTGGCTCTGGGAATGGTCTGTTCTAGCTCTCAGACTGTGCCTGGGAATTGTACTGGAGAGCATTAGCTGTCCTGAGCCAAAGATGTGCCAAGGATCATTTCAAGAGTTTAATGCTACGAGCAATTGCAGTCCAGAGCCTAGGTTCATTCACTGGCATTATTCAACCTGCTACTTGCTCGCAAGTACAATACTGAATACACCTATGAAGGCTGAGCCTGTTTTTTCATGTACATTCATACCTACAAGATGCCTACAAAGATGCTGCCAGGCACAGGAAAGTCTCTGTACCAAAGTTCCCATGGAATCCTGCAGGTGAATGGGATACTGGTCTAATCTATACCTATGGCTGATCCTATCCTTGCTGCTGCAGAACAACAGTGCTTATCATCCTCAGACCATTGCTGAGAGGCTCACTTAGGGTTAGCGAGTGCTGTGTTTTGGTACAGTAACCCACATTTGCAAATACGATGAATGCTGTGTACAATAACTTTTTGCAAACAGAAGTGGGGTTTTTTTTGTCTTGGAGCATACCCTCATTCTATCAAATAATAGTAGCTATGTATTCTAGTTTGCCCTCTCCCAGTATAAGCACTGTGGAGGCATATTATACTTAAGACTGCCACTGTTCAGCAATTGGTAGCAGCTGAAAAGAGTCCTGTGTTCTGAGTAAGAGTTTTGTTCAGAGATTGCATATCCTCACTGCCCTTTAGAGCACAGTACCAGCATGCAGTGCTAAGGTTGAGAACATGTTGTTCCGCAGGACTGAAGCCATGCCTCTGGATGACTCTGCCCTGTGTTCAAGCCTCTGTCACTCCTTGTGTCCCAGTTCAGTGCTTGTCCCTGTAAACAGACATTGTGGTGGCTAGATTTGCCTATGAGCACTAATTCCCATAGATTTTGGTCTTAAAATCTTTTATGTCAAAAGGAGCAAGGCTGAGCTGCTAGGAAAGGACCTACGTGGGAGATGTATAAGCATGTTTCGTCTGAACACTCAATTCCTTTTGTCCCAGCAGATAGATGTTGGCACTTGGACTCTTGCTTTCTGACAAACAAACATACGCGTTCCTTCTGCATTCTTGCTTCATATAAAAAGCCCTTGATATTCTGCTGTTTACTCTGGTGAGAGTAAAACGCTTATCAAGTACTTTTAGTATCCATTCTGGTACATGTGGCATTATTTCTCATTATTGGTATTACACCTCACTCCCTTTTCAGCTAATCCCCCATCAAGTGACAAAAGGCCATGGAGACAAAACCTCTTTTTATCTACCTGCAGCCAACTCTGGCTAGATACTTGATCCCAGCAACAAGCCCTGTGCTAAACTTTTGCTTAGGCAAAGAAGGTAGACTGTTTGGGGGTTTCCCCCCACCCTTGTATTATCATGACAAAATGCTCTTTTTAAGGCAGTTGGTTTCAACAGAGAGAGAAAACTAACAATCCCTGATTGCTTGCGTTTGCTTTTTATCAGCTTGTACCCCCTGGTACAAATCAGAATTTAGTGCACTGAAGAAGTTGTTCTTTCCTTCATTGGGATAGCAATATCCCCCTCACGAGTACACTCTAGGCAGTAACATTACAGTAGTCTCGTATGCACTTAATTGATTGTCCAGCACCAGCATCCTCTGCCACTACCAAGTTTCATCTCTAGACCCTTTGCCCAGAAGCTACCCAAGTCTGTCCTGCCATTCAAGATACCTTTCATCACCCTCTCTTGCTGTGTTCATCCCAGAAAGTGTGTATGATCTCCTTTATAAAGACTCCTTAATTAAGCTTCACTGTGGGTGACCTGTGAAGTAGGTCTGCAGAGACAATGGACCTACTTTACCAAAAGGCAAGGCATCCAGTGTCACCTCTTAAACAGGAATATGGCATTTTGTCAGTATGGTTAGTGTAATTATAATGGATTAGAGTAAATATTCTCCTGGAAAATAGCTTCCAATAAAAATATGGCATTGCCATGGAGAGTGGTGTTATTCACATACTTATTAGACAAGGCATAGAAAAAGTGTCCTGCTGGATCTCTGTGTTCAGGTGGACAGCTGAGACAAAGAAAATTTAAGAGCCAGAGCAAAAGACTGTCCTTTCATTTATGGCTCAAAGGTCTAAGTGTTTTCTTCAAGGTTACACAAAAAATCATCCAGGTTTCCTGAATCCCACTCTAGTGCTTTAGCCATGGGGGTATCCTTCCTTGCACAAGTAAAGATCAGGCCCTGGCCTTGGAGGAAAACCAAACTGTTCCAGGAAACAAAATTATGTCAACACAGATGTTCAGAAAGAAGATACGTAGGGTGTTTGCTTCTGCTCTTGCATCTAGCAATTACTGCGTTTGTGGTTCAGCTGAGCAGGAAGCTTTGGGAGGAGCAGACCCAGATGCTGGCTGGCTCCTGCCTGAGCTCACTCCCTTTTGGTAATGCTTTATACTGCTTTATACAACAAGGCAGTTCGTACCTGTCCATGCAAACCATGTGACAGGACTACATTTCATGTAAGTCTGGGAATTAAATTTAAACACTGCCAGGTTGCCATGGAGTGTTGGACCCTATGGCACTGTAGCTGCTGAGGGAAGGGGGGCAGCTGTGGGATGAGAGATGCAATCAGAGAGTGGAAGGGGCATTGGATGGGAAGATGAATTGTATTCAGTATAAAACTCTCACTTGGCCTGAGTTTGTCTAGGTTGCTGCTGGAAAGATTTTAGGAGATTAGGGGAAGACTGCTAATGTAATTTGTTTTCCTACCTTATAGACTGAGTTCTCCCAATGAGAGGAGGTGAGTGGTGCCTTGGAGAGGGAAAGGGGAAGATGGCATGAACCTATTACAGCTTATTCCTGAAAGGCACTGCAAACCACTTCTAATTATCCACAGTGTATTTCCTTTCTTATGAAGAAGTGGTGCTGCCCAGCAGAGAAGGTGGTTGCAAAGTTTCAAGACAGGTTCCCTGGGCTGTACTCAGACAAGATGTGAAGCCACTGAGTTACTATCAGGATTACTCTATTCTTAGCATCCCAGCGTGTGTTCACCCTCCCCCTCTCCCCCCCCCCACATATCGCTATCTAAATATAGTCCCTACTGAAGGCCAGATGCTGCCAAATTGCATCTGACCCCTCCTGTCTTGCATTCTGTTCCCAAAAGCTAGACCAAATTCCTCCAAGACACGTCCAATAATCAGCACATCCTTTTGTCTCCCCAGGGCTGAACAAAGAAACTTGTACTGTACTGTTAAAGCATGATCCCAGCCCAGGCCTTCTTGGCCTCTCCTAGCAGTGACCTTCCCTTCAGTGCCTTTTCTTTTTCCTTTCCTTCTCATTTGTTGTCTTCACCCTTTTCCTTTTTTCCCCTCAGCTGCTTCTGTCCTTTCCCTTCTGGCTGATTCAACATGATCAATGACAGAAAAAGGGCAAAGTAATGAAAGAAAACGTGCACATGTATGCGCAAGTATCTAGGTGCTGCAGACGCATGAACCTCTCTGACAAAGACCTATTTTGTCACAACGGAAGTGCTGCTGAGAGGGCAGTGAGATGGACAATCTTCTGAGTAAATGTGTTTCATTACTTCATATTTCCAGTTTTCCACATTGATTTGTATTTCCAGTAGCATAAACCAGTAAGGCCCTGAAACTGGGTTTCCCTAAACCCATCTGAAATCTGAACAGGACATTCTTCCCATGTGAGCCAAGGTGTGCCATGGAGGCATGTGTCCGCTGAGGTGTGGAGTGGAATGTGTAACAGGCAGTTAGTTACCAGAGGCTCAGAGAATTTGTGCAGTTTGTCCAGTATGTGCTAGGAGATCAGACAGTGCAATCCCCCAGGGCACGTCTGGGGCTAGCCCTGACCACTTGTCAGAGTCTCTCAGTGCTGCCTTTCACTCGCACAAGAAAGCTCTTCAGGGATCTGCTACAGGAAGCAGAGAGGATTTATCTTTGAAATGCCACTTTTCCATCCTTTCTCATCTCTTCAGAACAGCTGCTGGGCGACACCTTCCAACCTTTCTGCAGCCTAAGCAGTAGCTCCACGCTAGTAGTGACGCTTCATGTGGCTCACTGGGTGCCCAGGAGAGGGCATCTTCTGGACATGGGGAGTGAGTGGCTGAGCCTGAGGGCAGACTGACCTTCAGGGTGGGCAGCAAGCCTGGCCTTTGGACTGGGCAGCTGCCCTGGCCTGGAGCCTCAAAGGCTCAGGGCTGCCCTTGCTGAGAGCAAGATGTGCAGGCTATGGCTGTCATTAAAGGTCTCCACAGCACCGTGCTGGCAGTCTAACAACTGCAGGCTTGTGTTGGTCTCTGTCCAGCTGCCAGAACACTGCTGACATGTTTGTGGATTAAGTCCTGTCCTTTCTGTATGATGTGCTTTCTTCCTTCTCTCCCTGTACAATCCTCTTCTGCCTTTAACCCCTTTGCTTTCCTCCCTGGCAAATCCAGTGGGGTAGGGGTTTGTCATTGAAATAGAGCTGTGAATGCTTTGTTTCCTGCTGCCCCTGGGAAGCAGATTCAGAAACTTCCAGGGAGGGGTTTATAAACCTGTGGAAGACTGACAGCCAGGAATATTTATGTGCTATTTTCAGGCTCTTTAGGTCTCTTCCTGTGCTGGAGGAGACCTGGTCCTGTTTTCCCAAAGAAGAATGGAGACAGGAAGAAGTCCCCTTCTGGTTTATAGTTTACAGGCTCCTGCAGCAGCTCTGAAGTAACTATTGTTGCTTTAGTGTGTGGGCCTTCTGCCACACTGGTAAAGTCTTGAGCACAGACCAAGCCAGAGCCAGCATCTTTACGAACCACAAAAGAAATGCATTGCCTGCTGACATTGCTCAGCCTGCATGGGGCAGCTTGCGTCCCACCAGCCTGCTCTAATCTAAAGGTGCCTGAAACAGCAACAGGCAGCATTGTGAGTGCAGCCTGACCCTCCCTGCCTGGGAATCCCAAACACTCGCCTGCAAAGTCCTGCAGTACTGTGGGACCAGAGGATTGCAGGAAGCTTAGTGGCTCTGCTCTGGGTGGTCACCAGCCCACATCCAGTTGGTTTCAGTGAGCATGGAGGAGTACGATGGGATGTAAGGAATGCTCTGAGCACCTGCCGACAGCCTTTAACCCCCAGTCCCCTCACACCATAACTGGGAGAGATACTCAGCAAGTGTGTTCCCATCCAGAGCTGAGCACCAAGCACTTGGCCATGGAGCAGCAGTTGGCCTTTTGGGGAATACCAGAAGGAGACCCTCCTTCTAACCTCTCTTCACCTTCCTAACTCTCTGCATTAGCTGCTGTGTCAGTGGGCAGCACTGGAAAATGTGTCCGCTATCTTTTCTCAGTTAACAGCTGCACCCTGAGGGGGGTATCAGGAAGCAGCATTTATACTGTAACAGCAGAAAAGCGGTTCTTCAGCAATAGTTCATTATAGGCCCACATGTTTTCATTCCAGGCTTATATTAACAAGGAGGGAGATAAAGGACTAAAATGACAGAGGCTGATGGATGTGTCAACTGGGATGAGCCAGTCCCTATTTTAAGCATGCAGGCAAAATTTGGGGTCAAGCTGGAGAGGCTACAGAGTGATAAAGTGCCAGTGAACACACAAACAACTGAGAGCATAGCCATCCTCTTTCCATCTTCTTCCCTGACACCTCTCAGTCCTGCTGACAGGCTGACCTGGGGGGTGTGCTGCTCTTGCCTGCTCAACATGAGCCAGCAAGGTTGAGCCCTGGGCATGCACATGCCCCGTGGGTAGAGACGGCCTGGGACCTGAGACGAGCCAGCCATGCCATGGGACTTCCTCAGGGCTCCACTGCTCTCCTTTCTGGCTCATCTCCTGCCCCTGCAAGAACAATGACAGGGCAGCAACCCTCTCACATCCACTTCTCTTTCCTGGGGGTGCCATGGATCTCAGGGTCCATCGCTCTCTTTCTGGCTCATCTCCTGCCCCTGCAAGAACAATGACAGGGCAGCAACCCTCTCACATCCACTTCTCTTTCCTGGGGCTGCCATGGTAGTGTGGGCAAAGTAGATTGTGCAATTTTGGAGCTGAGTCTGGTTGCTTGAGCCAGCAAGGCTGTAAGATATGGGAAAAGGCCAGGAATCTGCCGGCTTGTTCACTGTACCCTCTGTTAAATGGCTCTGCATTGATTTGTCTCTCAACTGCAAAATCTGAAGAAATATTCTAGAAGCATCTACAAATCCAGTGTATCCTTGGGCCTGATTTGCCCTGACCCAGTGTATTTGCCTGGCTATTCTTCTGTGTGCAAAATGAGTGCATTATGGGTGCCAAGGTGTCCTACAAGACTATCTCATTGCTTGCCTATATGGGAGAGGTCTGTGTTTTTGGGCTGAGTGGGCATTTGGTTTGGTTGCTTGCCCTAACAGAAAGACTAGGCTGGGTTGGGGGTGTCAGTAAAAGGTTTAACTGATGGATGATGGAACAAAAGGGAGAGGAAACACTTGGTGTAAGATGGCCGTGAGATGCCACATCTAGGAACTAGCCTGGAACTAGAGACCCAGACTCAATTCTCAGCCACAGCAATGCATATCCTGCACAGCTCCTGTTAAAGCTAAAGATTTACTCCAAGTTTACATTCATGTAACAGGACACCATATGGCCTGATGCAGATGTCTAGAAATACATTGGACAAAGCCAACAGAGCAGGAATGAATGACAGCAGGAAGTGCTTTGGAGCCACCCTCTCTTCCTGATGTTGGCTTCCCTGAGGATGGTATCTGTAGGGGTTCTGCATGAGTGTCAGGGATCATACCAAGGAAGCACAGCAGGGGCGTACAGAAGGACACACAGCCATGTACAGGTACAGTCTGGAAAGAGTTCCTGTTCCCCCTCTGAAACACAGACTGTGTAAGCAACTTAGGAGATAGGGAACGAGAGCTGAAGAGCATGTAGATGTTCTTGAGTCTTTCATCTGCACTGAATGACTCAAATTGGGTTGGTGATCAGGTCAGGCCTATACTAAGCTGAGTGACTCTTGGAATTAACAGGAATACAGAGACCAAAAGGCACACAGGCAAGGCTTGCCCAAGAGGACAGGTCCTCCATCTTGGCAGCACAGTAGTCTTAGGCCTTATTTTATTCTGTCAGGGACAGAGCAATAGAAGGGCCAGCAGGAGACAAGCATCTGAACTAAATAGCTGCTGTTCTTCCCTTAATCTCCATCCTCTCTCTTCTGCTTTTCCAGATCCGAAAGAGAAGCAAAGCGTGCCGCGGAGGCCTATGGGAAAATGATGTGCTAGTATCTATCAATGGGAAGTCATGTGCTGGCCTCTCCCATGCTTCTGCCATGCAGATCATTGATTCCTCCAATGGCATGCTCAACATCCGCGTGAAAAGGTAACCTGCTCCCACATGCTGCTGCTGTGACAGTGCAGACAGCAGGGCAGCTTCATCCAGCGCAGCAGCTACCCACACCTAGTAGAAAGAAGTCAGGCGGGAAGTCTTTGGTTCTCTAGATCACAGGATGTACTGGGAGGACTCCCCCATGGCTAATGTGGCCATCCAAAATTTTTCACTGTCTCTGTGCTGCTGTCCAGAGTGCCTGGCCCTGGAGGCTGAACTGACCCCAGACCTCCCTGCCCCTGCCCCACTGGAGGGAAATGTTTTCAGTGTGAGGGTTGCAAAGAATGAGAAATTTAGCCTCCAAGAAAGCAGATGTCATAGGGCAGTTCATCTCAGCAATTAACAGAGACTTTAGTTCATTCTGGGTAAATAACTGTTCTGTAGAAATGGACACATTGGATAGTTGAGCCAAGACAAGATTACGTGAGTATTTACTACAGCAGGTCATTGTAGTCCAATAGGGTGTCAGCTGACTTCCACAAAGATAAGAGGTGTGTAGCTGAGTCTGTTTTTACAGGAAGAAATATCTCTGGCAAAGCCTCTAGTCCAGCAGAATACTTTTTATTTAACCAGAATATTTTTTATTTAAGCACAAAAATGGTCCCAGTAGTGTCCCCGGTTTTATCTGTGCTACACTTAACCCAGTGCCTCAGTGCATGCTGGATGAGACCCAAGCTGTAAATTAATCATATTAATCTTATAAAGATGAAGGCACCAAAGCTGTGTAAGGTCCTAGCTAGTTCAAACTACTGCCAAAACTGAAGTCACTCTCGGGAAATAAGGCCCTGGTGAAGAGGGCTGGGAGATGTGATTTTCTACAGCCCTGAAAAGACAGAGAGCAATGTGAGCAGTGAGGAGGGAGAGCAACACTGGTTGTTGGCATCTGTAGGGTGGGGACAGAGGTGTTCAGTGCTCAAAGAAGGAAAGCCTGAGCATGTAGGATCTTCCCCTTGGCTTCAGGGAAAGAACCAGCGCCTTCTGATGTGTTCACCCTGTACTTAACTGTGATTAAGTGGGATGAGTGAACCCTGCAGAAGGTGTCCAGAATAGCTCCTGGTCCCTTGCCAAGGCCTTATCTCACCCCATTGGAGCCTATCTGCAGCCAACAGGTGCCTGGGCAAATTCCAGTGGGCCAAAATCAGAACACTTTGAATTAGCAAAGTGACAAAGGCAGGCTTCTTGCAGCCTTCTGGGAGCCAACGTCGGATGGTTTGGAAATACTGTAACCAGTTGGCTTCATCTTGGGGTAGTGGAGAACTCATCAAATTTTGCCTTCTGATCACATCTCTATCCCCACTTCATATTTATGTTCCCAGAGAAAATATCAATGAGTCCTTTTCAGAGAGGAGAGGTAGCTGGATGATTCTGGACTATGAAAGGTCATATATGTATTTCTGTCAGTGCGGGATGCGTGTGCAGAGAAAGAAAGGGAAGGAGGGGGAAAGATTGTGACCTAGCAGTGCAGAACAAGACAAACTGGCTTACAAGCAGTAATGCTTTTCAGTTATCTGGTTGAGTATTTAAAGAAGAGGAAGAACTGTTCTGTTTTGCTTGGGGAGCTTTGGCTTTGCTCTCCAGTGAGATTTAATAATAGCAAATATTATTAAAAAAATAAACTGCTAGAGAAATTGTCCCACCCTTAGCATCCACAGAGGTTTGCATTTGACATAATTATACATTTTTCACAGCTTAGAACTGGGATCTAAGTCATGAATTCCACACCTTTACAGAAGCAATGCTGTCTGCCTGGCTTCCTGGTCTGCATGCTCAGAAGGCAAATACTTAGGGCTCCTTTGTAACTCTTAACAAGCCCTAGTGACTCTAGCAAGGGAAGGAAGTTCCGTGCCCCATCTTTGTGGTATGGAGTCAAACTGCCATTGAAATACAGATTCCCTCTTGAGGAGAGGGAGGACAAAGCAGGCTCTTTTCCCATCTGCATCACCAGTTCTCCGTGCCTCTGCCAGTCAGCAAACAGGCTGACTGCCCCAATCTACCCTGCCCCTACTCTAGTAATCCTTCCAGCTGATTTACAGGCTTAGAAGTTGCTATGTCTAAGCCAAAGGCCAATGCCACCATGAATTGGGCTGGCTGGCATGACTGCAGTATGGTTGTGAAAACCCTGGCACTTGGCACTGGTAGCTAGCTAGAAGCAGTCCTGCAGTGAGCAGGCCACAAATCAGGGTGGACTCCTACCATGAGATAGCAGAGTCCTACCCCCAGAAAACACTTGGGCCTTTTTCTTCTAAGTATTTGCTATTTACTCCCATGTAGAGGCCAGGGCAAACAAACAGCACAGACTCCTTTGTTTGGAGTCCACTCTGAACTAGGAGTTTTGGGGTGCCGGGATCTGCAGAGCTGACACAGCTCCATGGTGCAGTCCCAGCTGCAGGAGCATCTGGAGTGCAGTGTGGTGGCTGAGCTACCAGCCAGCCGCTCCCGGCAAATAGCAGGCTGTAAGGGTATATCCCACTGTCCTGGGGAATGTTTGTTATGCAGGAATTCACATCCCCAGAAGAATTGCCTGGGGAGATGATTAAGTTGGCTCGGTATCTTTTTATGCTTTCAGGGTATTCTGATTTTCAAGTGTTTAACACCTGGTTTTCAAAGAATCATGAAGCAGAAAATCAAAATGAGAGCATGTAGCTGATGTCAGAGATGAGTCTGCCCTTTGTGTCTGTACTTCAGGTGTCTGTACCACCTGGAAGACACCTGAAACAGCCACTCAATCCCTACCCCTCTTTCACATGTGGAAGTTTCTTTCCACTTCAGCCCCACCAACAAGACCTCACTCACTGCTCTTCCTTCTCCCCACAGGACAGTTGGTGGGGAGCAGACGGGCCCACGGCTCCAGCGCTCCCCTTCTCCAGGGCAGCGAGTGCTCTCCCCGCCGTCCCCACTCAGCCCCCCAGCACAGCTGCTCAGCCCTGAACCAGCAGGAGCCCCAGCTACCACACAACAGCCCTTGCAGCCACGGAGGTCACAGAGGCACCTGGAGAGTCTCACCTCCCCGCCGGACAGCGAGGCCTACTATGGCGAGACAGACAGTGATGCAGACAACATGGCCCAGGAGAAGCACCGCCGGGCTCGCAAGAAGAGCCCACGCTCCCCACCTGACAGCACCAGCAGCAAGGTGGATGCACCTCAGGATGAGGTGTCCCTGTCCGAACAGAGTGGCTATGAGAGCCTGCCGGAAGCTACTGCACAGGGCGGACCTGAGGTGGCCAGCTCCACTGGGGTGGCCAAGAGGGAGATTGCCTGCCCACCTGGCAGTCGCATAGACACTCCATTCTTGGAGAGTGAGGGACAGTTGCAGCCACTGTCAACAGAGGGACGGGAGCCTTCTCCTGAGGCAATGCTCTTGCCCCATGCCACCAAGGCTATCCGTGCGGAACGCCATCTCATCCCCATGGTGGGGCCAGTGGAACACCCGGTTGACGAAGACCTAACCACCACATATGCAGAGAAAGCCAAGCAGGCCAGTAAGTCCTCTGCACCCTGGCACTCACCCATGCCTTCTTCCTATGCTAGATCTCCTTCCCAAAGCCTCATTCCTTAAAATGTCAAGTGGGATAGCTCCTCTGTCTTGGGAAGAAGCAAAGTCAGACCTGCAGGGACTGGGACTTCCTATTGCAGTTTGGCACTGGGGTCTACCTCACTCAAAATGTCCCAAGGAACAGATGAGAGAAGGGGTCTGGGATCTGTGAGTCACTTGCAGATGTTGTAGCCACACGACCAATAGCACCTATATGTGCTGGAAAAAGGGTGGTCGTTGGTTTCTTCAACACTTTGGGCTGAAGAAGACTCAGGGGAAAAGATGGTGTCAGGAAAGAAGTTGGGCGTTAAATTTCCCAGGCCCGGCCTTTCAGAGATTTCACAGCAGCTCAGTTTGCTCCTTAGCTATCTGTGTGTCCAAGCACAGGGCGCTCATTCTGAGGGGCTCCTGAGGAGCTCCCTGTTCCGCCCAGCTCTCCATGGGCACAGAGGCATGTAGTATTCCACGTGATTAAGGACTGAGCAGAGATAATTTTCAGTCAGCATAGCCCTAAAAGAGTGTTGTCAGTAGCTCACTTATTTCTCTCACCCTGTCAAGCTCAGAGAGGGACTTATCTATGTTGACTTCTGGAGGATGTTTTCTCTGCAGGCATTTACTGCAGCAAGGGCATCCATGTCTGGCAGCAGCTGGTGAGCTCTGGTAGAATTTATCACATTTTAGGTATCAGCAGTGGAGGGCTGCCAGCAAAGACAGGCAGGAGCTGGCAAATATGCTTTTGGAACAGTTCTTTGTAGTGGGAGCCCTACTAGTCAAGACCGCTCCAGGTGAAATAAAGTAGTGAAAAATGTATTGTAGTGCATGGGTGATGGACCTGAAGTGACCTTAATTGTGAGTATCTTTCCTGGTTTCTGCTACACATAGAGTATTTCAAGCCCAAACACAAAGGCAGAACAAGATGTTACCTTACTTCATAGTTGTGATCTATCTAATAATATTAAATAAGGTAATCAAAAGCCTGTTTTCATATGAGTACCTTAGTGTGCAGTATGATTGACTAATTTATGCTTCTCTTAGCTCAGAAATAAAGCAGGTTTTTTAAAAGTGACTTAGCTGGGGGACAGAAAGGGAAACTGAGACACAGAAAATGAATGAGAAATAAAGCACACAGATTCTGATTCTCTGCTCCAAATGCTAGACATTTTTCCCTAGACCAGATAAGATTGCAAGACAGTTGTTAAGACTCTCTTTTCTCTTTTCCTTGGGCTAAACATTCCTTTATCTATTCTGCCTAAGACATCCTATAGAGGTAACTTTCAAATCTAGGCTGCTTCCGTCAGGCAAGGCACTGTCTTACTGTTCTGCCCTGCATTGAGAGGACAGACTTGATTAGGTGGGTCCTTATGGCAGGCTGTGCTGGTCAGTACGATTGATGTGGTGCCTTTTACTATTTCTTCCTAGTCTTTAGCGTTCATTTTCCTTAGGACAGCAAAGAAAGCAGCAATTTCAGTCTCCCTGAGGATGAAGCTATTTTTTCCCCATTTGAGTAACGTACAAGCATGAGGTGAATGTTGAGAAAGGCATGTTCAGCTGCTCCCTGCCACCTGATAGTCCTAGCAGTGTTTGAGCAATTGCTTTACATCAAGACTTATTTCCATGGACAGCGTCAGTACAGAAGGCTCGCAGGAAAGCCATGTATTTAATGCTGAGCATTTCTGATGGCAAAATAATATCCCATGGCAGAAGGTGATGCAACTCTATTGCCAGTTAGAGGTAGAGTTCCCAGAAGCACTGCAGACTGAGATAATATTTTATTCTCCTATTACTCCTCCACTGCTCACCCCCCTTCTAGATTATGTTTGGCCATGGGTCTCCTTATGTAAGAATTACTCTGCTGTGGATGGCAACTCACATGGCCAGCTTGGCCTTTTCTTGGGTTAGGAATCTTGGCAGTAAATGTGAAGGCAAAACTCTATGTCCTGATCATGCCGGGGCACAGCAGCCATTAAAACAAAAGTCATGATCAGCAGCCAGTAACTCTATGAAGGAAGGAAGCAAGGAAGGAAGAGGGATGGAAGGTGTTCATTATGTGGTAAACAGAGCTAAGGAGCACCTATACCTGGAATAAACACAGGAGGATGTGGGATTACTGAGCCGCACTGGTTCCGTGGGGAGGCTGCCTGCAGAGCAGCTAGTGGCACATGGCACAGCATCTCTGGCCAGAAAGATGTAGCCTAGGCAAAGATGTTTGGGCATGCATTGGTTCAGCTCCTACAGCTGCTCCAGGCTCCCCATGGAGGCAGCAGAGTTTAAAGCTCTGTTTCTCTGCCTTTCCTTAGCAATACCCACAACACAGTAACCTACTATGGAACATGGTATCCTTGCGGCTAAACTGAGGAAGTGTGATCTGGATGATGGGGTAGTGAGATGGATTGTGAACTGGCTGGAGAAAAGAAGCCAGAGAGTTGTGGTGAATGGGATGGAGTCTAGTTGGAGGCCTGTATCTAGTGGAGTCCCCCAGGGTTCGGTATTGGGACCAGTGCTATTCAATATATTCATCAACGACTTGGATG
>WKFP01015070.1:691890-755609 GCA_011057875.1 Pterocles orientalis | reverse complement strand
AATATGAGAAAAAACTTCTTTACAGTAAGGGTGACAGAGCACTGGAACAGGCTGCCCAGAGAGGTTGTGGAGTCTCCTTCTCTGGAGACATTCAAAGCCCGCCTGGATGCGTTCCTGTGCGATCTAGGTGTTCCTGCTCCGGCAGGGGGATTGGACTAGATGATCTTTCGAGGTCCCTTCCAATCCCTAACATTCTGTGATTCTGTGATTCTGTGATGGAGACTCCTGGGTTTTGCTAAACAGGATCATAAAATCAAGTTCATGGTTTAGAATCTGGGCAAGTTTTTAAAATCTAAGTTAACAAAGGTAGGGGACTTGTACAATCAGACATGGGAGCCTGGGGCTCAATATATATGCAGTAGATATTTAAGGACCATTCTGACTACCTAATCACGTCTGCCTTTTGAAGTACTACCTATCTAAATGTATTTCCAGTGCACCTGCTCAGCAGACCCTCCTTGCCTTGCCATGGCCTTCTCCGTTATAGCTCCCCCCACTGCACCATAAGAATGTGAAAACCTCCTCTTTTTTTGTTTGCTGGGACTGTTACCCAGTTGGTTCCTCACCTTTTCTTTTGAGAATGTACTCCTTTCTCATACCTGCTCTGGTGTTTTATCCAATTTTGGGGGTATTTCTCTTGTCCTTTGTATTCATTCTTTCTAATTTTTCACTGTGATTTTTAAGCTACAGAGATTTTCTCCCTTTCCCACCTGTCCCTGCACCTCAGGCAAACAGAATTGCAGGTACACTATCTCTAGACAAGTATCTAGAAACATCGTATTTCTAGATGAATAATTGAAATCCCTGTACAAGAACAGACGTACATAATAATTATTTCACACATCACCAAGAGTAGCAACTGACAATCCTCACATCTCTGTTGCCCTGTGAAGATCTCAGTAAGACTGCTATTGCCTGTCAGCTCATGGGTTTTCTCAAACTTAAGACCCATAGCTCTGCTCCTTATTTCCTCTCTCTAGATAGAGCTTTTGTGGGCCTTTGTCCTCACTGCATGCTTTCCAGATCTCTGAGCTTTCCAGATCATAGGCAAGTTGCTTCTGTCCCCCTACCTCCATTTTTCTGTAAGATTTTCCTTTGTTTCTGATATTCTTACCAAATCCGATCTGGGCTGACTGTATACTGTCCTCAAGACCATCAATGAAACTAGAGAATGCTTCCCTATTTTCCCCCCATCTTTCCTGGTCTCACCATAATGTGATCAGCCTTTATGCTCTGATTGTTAATGAATTCATTTTATCTTAATTTTCAGCTGCATCAACTCTACCTACAGCTGTTTTCCCTCTCTTTGCTAAGAGGATATAAATCCTGTGGCCATTGCCGGAGGTGACACTGCTGTCTAACACCTGCACTGCAGTAACACAGGAGGAAATTGAGCTCACTTATTTACACCAGGCAAGGATTTGACTCCGGGAGCAGAACACAGTGTGGTGGCAAGTACCAGCAGCCCAAGATGAGGATTTGGCAGTGGGTGGTGTGGAGCAAAATAAGGACAGGGAAGAGGGGGTAGTAGCTGATGGTGCGCTTGATGTCCTGCATGTCATCAGCTGCTGAGCTGGGCCTCTCCTTCCCCAGCAAAGACACAGGGCCTTAGAGCTCCTTACAGAGGCAACAATCCTTGCAGTGAGGTTTGGGCCTGTCTCTTTCCAAAGTTCCTGCGCTATCACAATTTCCACATTGTTATTGCCTCATTTTTTGCAACCTGTGGGATGAGCACGTACATCATCCCAGCCCTCCACAGGACACATGAGTTAGACATGGCTGCTCAAAAACCACCCAGAGCATTGCTGATGCAGACTAGTGGGGTAGTGTGGTGAGCCACACACCATCCCAATGTAGGGAGCTTGTCCTACAAGAAATAGGACTTAAGTCTTCATTGCTACCCAGTGGCTGCTATGCACCCTAGTACTTTGCTCAGTGGGGCAAGAGAACAGCCAGCAAATGGAGACTCTTTGCTGTACTTTAAATGAACTAGAGGACAACATTCATACTTGTGAATAGCCAGTAGTGTGCCTAATCTGAATAAACAAAAGTACAATTTTATTTCCTTTCCACTAAAACAGTAACTTCCTGTCTTTAAAGAGGTGGTTAATCCCTGGGGAAACTGGGTATCTTGAGGGACTTGGTCTGTCATCACTGTAAAGGGCCAAGCCACATCCCCCTCTGAGATTATTTCTGCGCTGCTTGAGCAGTGCAGAAGGAAAGGAAGAGATAAAAAGACAGATAATACAAATTTTAAAAATGTGAATGAGTTTCAGGAGGTTAGTGGAAAGCAGGAGCTTGTGGCAGGGAGAATCAGACTATAGTTGTCACGAAGTATTGCTAGTGAGGTTCTTTGGTTCCCCATAGTTCCTGCAGTGTCCTCCTCTGCTCACTCCACCCTCAGAGACTTGGGATCCATCTATAGCCAGGAGGTTTTCTTCTCAGCCACCTATGCTGTCTCAGGTATGCTGTATTTTCACCCCCATCCTAAATTGTCTCCCAGGGACGATGGGCTCTGGCTTTCTTACAACCGGAAATACTAATTGCTAGCAGAAGACAGATCTACCAAGGTGACCATCTAGTCCTGAGTTGCTATCACACTGTAGGAATTTGTTTTGGTGCAAGAAGTGCTTCAAAATATCTCAATTTAAACTTATCCACTGGACTATTTTTAGTTGCTACGACTCAAGAGCCTCTCCATGTATGGTAGAGGAAGGGAGGGAAAAATGGGTGGGGAAATTTCCTCCTCTGCTTTATATGGGCCTGGCTCCCTGTGCAAAGTCATCAAAGTTACTACATTCCATCTCAGAAAAGGAAATACTTCTTGTTTAAAGCGGATATACAGCAGCATCACTTGACGAGATAGGATGCGTATTTGTAAGTGGCCTATTCATTGGAGGGTCATACAGATTACCTCTTCTAAGAGTGAGTGCAGTCACATTTCTCTGCAGAGGGGGTGAGTGCAGCAAGCTGTCTGTCAGCCCATTACAATCAGTATAGGCCACAGGAGCTGTGAACAAGATAATGTACTGAATGGCGGTTTGAACTTACTGCACCACATTTTCTGCTTGGCTTTCAGTTTTGACAGTAGTGACTCTAATGATCACAGTTACGAGGTTGTTAGACTAGCTTACTGCTTTTGCCATTCACTGCAGCCTAGAAGACCAGAAGGTTTAGGATAGTAGTCAACTGTCCCCATTCTACCTGCTTTGAAGTAGAATATCTGAGCATTCTGCTCAGACTAGGAGATGAAAATTAATTGCCTGAACTATTGATCTTACATGAAGTCTGTTCTTAGCTGCATGAAGCAATCCTGAATCACAGTTGGAGAGTCTGATCTCACTTCACCAAGCTTTAAACTGGAAATTGCCTCCACTTGGGAAATCAATTTACATACACTGGTGTATGCAATCTAGTTGTATGCCTTTGTTTAAGAATATTCCACTTAATAACTAACATTCAGTTTTGAATTCTCTGCAGCTTGGAAGGCATGTATTAGAGAAGACAACAGTGAAATAAACACTGCGCATCCGGAGCCCTCTTCCTCCAGTTTTAGGCTTGAATATGGCATTTGAGCTTAAGCCTTCAGTTTATGTTGTATCAAAAGCACAGAGTTGATATTTTCAGGCTGATGTATTAACTGTTTGGGTAGAAGACAGAGATTATAAACTAGTGTTGTTGTCTGTGTTAGCTAGTGTGGATGAGTTTTTCCTTCTTTCCTGAGTAATCTCAGAAGTTGTCACAAGTAATTGGCAATCATCCTCAGGTATTGTTATTGGAGACTTCTGACATCATTCCCTCAGGCATGACTCTTGTCCAGCATTTCAGCGCAGACACTGTAGGTTGCAGCACTGAAAGAAAGGCTAATAGAGCTCTGCTCTGCTTTTGCTTTGCACCTCACTGTTATCCTGCTGCCCCAGAGCCTGACAGAGACATGGATTTGGCTGAACATATGCTAGTGCAAGATAAATCTAGCTCCATATAATATCCTCTGGAAGGGGAAAGATCTCTAGTATTTGAAGGTGTTTGGAGGAAAACTGTGTGTAATCCCAGGAACGTAAAGGTATACAGTCTCTTTTCTCCTAGTATTTCTACCATATGAGATACCATCTTAAGCATCTTTTTTAAACTATCAGTTACGCAGAAATTACTTCTCTATGTTATTATTGTCAGTGCAGGGACTCTGACTCTGGGTCACAGTTCCTCAGACATGGTCAGAGGTCGTTCATTATCGTGGTGAAATACTGCCAGCAGTTCTTTTCTGAGCTCATGCTTCCATGGTCCTTGCAGAGCCCCAGCTAGTGATTTTTCAGAATATTCTGCTGTACATATTAAGTTAACATAGCCTGTCCTTGCACATGCACTTCTGGAGTGACATGGGATGTTTAAGGCTGATGATAAACAATGGGATTAAGCCAAAATTTTGCCAGTAATTCAGATCTAAAGGTGATTAGAACAATAATCCAACTGAAACAACTATATATATAACCCCATAGACTGTCTTAACCAAGCTGATTGTTTCTAGGTTCCAGGATTTTGAGAGCTGAGGTGAGAGAAATTGTAATGCAAACAGGCAACAGGAATCCCTCTCCCTATCCAATGTTGTTTCCATCAGTTCTGAAGGTGATACAGGACTTCCTGACAAGGTTGGAACAAGTCTGCTCAGGGACAACACTGAAATGACACAAAGTGATAGTGGTGGGGGAGGGAGAGGCATAAAAGGGTGAGGCATAAAAGAACTTTGACAAGGGGTAATTAAACAACACAGTCATTGCTCAGCAGAAGTGAGAGAAAATTATAGGTAGGAAGGAGAAAACTGACAAATATTCTTCTTTAGTTTCACTTAAATCCATCGTAGGAAGGGAGATCAGTTTGTTGTGGAATCTGTAAAGCTTCCCTGTCATCAGTTTATCTACCACTTACATTAACCAAGAATCTAGCCCTTTGTATAAAATAAATAGGAGAAGGAATGTGGGCGAGTAGATTCAGTATATTGTGATACATTGACTATACTGAAAGGACACGGCTGAATCATATTCTCTGTAGAGGTGAAATGTAAGGAATTAGTGAAAATTGTATCAGAAGGGCCCTAAGTCCTTGATAAATGCCCTGCAATAATGGGAAGGGTCTCAGGGAAAAAGACCAAGAATAGCACCCTTCTTATAAACACAGGCTCTGGGGATAAGAAAAAAAATGCTTAGCTTCAGTTAGGTAATGAAGTAGGTCTTTTAAGCACACTTTGTGGAAGACAAAATGATCAGTAAAAACAACATGGACTAATAAAATCTATCAAAAAAGACAGTCTTTGACCTGTTCAGTAAGATAAGACTTTGTGGCTAAAGAAATAAGGTGGACACAGTATAACATATGTTGGCTTCTGTAAGATACCTGATATGGTTCAACTTGACTTTTCCAACGAGAGAAATATGGACGAGATAGGACTACTGTAAGGTGACTGCACAATTGGCCAAGAATAGCACAGAAAACATAACTATTAATGGCTCATGAGGTCAGATTAGCTAACTGGCTAAACTGGTAGTAGTATTTCACTGGGCTTCTGAATCTAACAGGACTACCTCTATATTTTGACCCATGGAGCTTTAAACACTAACATATGTCAATCAAATGTCCTCTCCACCTCAATGTTATATGACTGGTGAGGAGGCAGATGATTAAAAATCCCAACCCTCCTCTCTTCTGTCAGTGTATCTTGTCCTCTGGCTGCATTTAGACAGAACAGGCAGTATGTGCTGTGGGGCACCCCAAAGCCCTGAAACTGCCGCTATTCAGAACTGAGACCTGGCCGCCGGGACACCTTGCAGCTTTTCTCTAGTCTTTCTTCCTGCAGAAACCCAGGTGTGTGGGGGACGTGGGGGAGGGAGTGGGTTACTTGGATTGAGGAGCTCAAAAGTATTCCCAGGTACACCACTATTGTCTTCATGTCTGCTTTTTCAACTGCAAACTTATGCTAGTGAAGCTTTTAAAATGTTTTTTGTTTCTCTTAAGTGTGGTACCTAGCAAGCAGTAACAGCAATAGCAATAATACCATTTTTGATGAATGGCTTGACGATTCAGCGGAGATTGCTGTGTATTAATCAGCAGATGACGTAAGGCATGGAAGGTATACCATTGCCTTGTGAAAGGCTGGATTTTTAAATGTAGTAGGAGCTTGACTGGTTGCAGAAAAGGACTAAAATCAATTGGATAACAAGACTATACGACAAGTGCTACAGCATTAATCAAGTCCACAGACCCAGATGGTGTCTGTAGTACTAGAAAGTGGATGTTGGAAACACTGAAGGACAAATAGAAGATGAATCAGTAGTATCCTGCTGTCAGACATCAAGCAATTTTGTGAGCAAATTTAACAGATCCTGGTGTCCTTTTCATTTATGTCTAGTATTTGATATGTCATTCTCTCATGTCTAGTAAAATGCAGATCTGTCTGATGTCTCTCACATTCAAAATGAGAACTCATAATGTCTCTGCTATGTGTTTCCTTCAGTTTTTGCTGCCTAATTAAGACTGCACTCAGGCTTCCTGCTTCCTATGGTAGGGTCTGTCTCCTCTGTCCAGCCACCTATTTTCATGTAAACTTGTAGAAGTGTTGTATTTTTGTGACTTCAGACTCTTAGAATTAGCAAATGGGCTCCAGAGCTATTGGCAAGAAACAGATAAGATTGAAAGACATGCAGCATGACTGCATAAACCTTTCTTAGGAAATTGGGCTGAAACTGCAAGAGACAGATTCACTAGTGCATTTAACAGGTGCTGTCCTGGCAAAAGAAAGCTCTCCTTTGGCAGTCTTGTTGCAGAGGACTATGTAGGGAATATCCGGGGCCCAGCTATGTGTGCTACCGTTTGCACTGAGGATGCATTTCCATCCAGCTCAGGAAGAAAGGCAAACTGTCAGCTGAGGGAGACTTTTTTGAGTGAACAAGCTATTCAAGTCTCCAGGAGTATACCATGAGTCTAATACTTTCCAGCCACACCCAGCAGTGTCTCCACACCCTCTCTGCCTAGCAGAGCTCTTCAGTAGCAGTGGGGGAGTTGCAGAATGGCTAAGAGTGCTCAAAAACCTGGAAAATGACTGGGCATGGTTTTCCCCATGGGCTGTTGATTTACCTTCAGAGAAGCTTGATTTCTGTTTTTCTAAAACCAGGAGACTGCAGTAGGGCAGAGTCCCACTGGGAGCTCTTAAAATCACTAGCTATTTAAGAGGAAATACCGGTTTGACAAGTACTTAACTATGTGTTTAACCTCAGATACTTGCTTAAGTGTTGCAGACTTGAGTAGGACTGAAGCATTCACCTGTAGTATCCTAAATTGGAGCTGAAGCTATACCTATGTTTTATATTATGCACAGATTATGTGATGGAAGGGTGCAAATATATAAGAATGAGAAACGAGTTTTCTGTCCCAAGAGTTTTACCACCTCTTTTAAGTAAAAAAAGATATAATCCTCTGCTCTACTGTTTACAATTCAAACATTGGTTTGAAGCTTGAAAGGTTGAAGCTTTCAACAGGGAAATACTTAGAAGGCCAATATAACCTATCCAAATCTTATTTTGAAAGGACTCCAGATATGAAAAGCATGAGATGTCTATAGCCTGTAATCACTTACTGAGATATTTGCAACATTAGCCATGGAAAAATGACAGTGTCTAACATAAATAGCTGGAAGAACAAAATTCTAGTTGATCCCATGTCAAAAAATAATAGACAAGTAGTATTTCGTCACAGAGGAACAGACTCCTTATCTCTGAAATTAGCAGTGTGCTTATTTTCTGTGGTAATGGCTTTTCTAGAATATGGTCTTTGGTAATAAAATTTACCATTATTTGTTTCATGATGAACATGAACAGTATCTGACATCATGTAAGCCTGCTTGTCCAGTAGTTTTCCTGAGCATACATTCAAATGCTTTCAACAGGGCCTGATCTTGAAAAAATTTATACTTTTTACACTTCTCTTCATTGTAATTAGTAACGTAATTCATTTTACTTCAGTGAAATTTAGTTAAATTAAGTTTATGGAATAATCCATAATTATTAACTATTTTATTATTTAATATATTTTTTTTCTGTTTGTGTGGGTTATTCCAACAGAATTTAGTATGGACAAGAAATAAGTGCTTTAAAAGTTAACAAAAAATTTTCTATAGAAATTATCCACCACACCAGCAGAATTTAGGAGAGTTTTATAAACTTTCCATTTACTCTTTTATCTATTCCATTTAAATGTTCTTAATAGAGATTTTTTTCTGTACTGCATTGCCAATTGCATATTTTATATATCAGATTCTACAGGGTTTTCCCAAAGAGATTGTATCCCTATATGTGTAAATATTCATCAAAGAAGGAGACGGAACCACTTTCATTGCTCTTGCTGTAAGATCCTCTGTATGAGGCATTACAGGTCTCTTATAGCAACATTGCCTGTGGAAGTTGTCTTCTTGCCATGCAACAGTGGCTAGCAGATTTCAGGAGGCATGGTCAGACCTTCACTTTTCCAGACTCACCAACACTGGAGATGGTCTGCTCTGGTCCTGGGCTACAGTATTGCCAAGGCTGGGACTGCTGGGAGGGAGAATCACATGGGCAGTGTCCATTGGCCATGGCTCTGGGATTCTCTTACAGGAGCTATTGCTTGTGTATGGAAAGGGGCAGTAAGCCGAGACCTAGTCAAAGTGTGAGGAGATGCTTAGCAGGCCACAATTGTGGAGATTTGTAGACTCCCAGCACCCTTCCTCCCCATCCACCCTAGTGCTCACTATTAGCATCTCATCTTTCAACACTTCCCAGTCTCCAGTGCTGAATCTCAAATGGTGCTGCTAAAACACTGCTCTTTGGCCTCCAAACTCTCCATCACCCTCCCTGCGCACAGCCAAACTCTTCAGTGGTGTAAGTAACAGCCTCTGCCATTTTAATTCAACTAAGCCACTTCACTGCAGGCACCCAGGATCCTAATGCTCCTCTGTTAAATCCTCAGTCCTGGTACACAACAAGGATCTGTATCACGGACTTGTTCTTCTCAGACACGGAAGGAAATTGATACACACAGGAAAAGAAAGCCTCTCCTCTCTCTTTTCTTCCTTATGTTTACCTCAAGCTAGGTGGTCTCTAAGGGTTTCAGATAAGGAAAGCTGATTTCCTCCTGAATAGGTTTCTCTGCCTGTCCATGTTGGACATGAGCACTGTGTTAGTCTTCTCTCTTTGAAGGGCTCTTTAGCACAGAAATGCTGGATATTGAGGCATTGGAACACTAACCTGAAGCTTGTACCTTTCTAACCTGAAGCTTGCACCCCAGAGGAGTGAGTATAGAGTATATTTTCTTATTTTAAAATAAAAAAGGAGTTTCTTCTCACAGGGAGTAGAGGATGGGGGAAAGAAGGAGGGTGTTGAAGTGCCAGGTGACAATGTCCATCACACTGCTCAGTGATGAAGCTAAGAATACAAAAATAGACAAAGTGACCTCATGGCTTTCAGCAGCAATGCCTATGAGACAAAAGAGAGACTTTAAAAGGCTTGCGGAGCTGATAGCAAAGGGCTTGGACACCTCAGAGTTTTGGTTCTCCTCCAGCAGGGAGCTGCTTTGCTTCTCTCTCATTGCCTCTCTGTTTATGGGGAGCTGTGAATTAAACAGGCTTTGTGACATGCCCAGCTCTCTAAGTTTGGACTCTGCCTTCTCAAGCTTGGATCAGCCTTATGCAGGTACAGATGGTTTTTTTCTTCTCTTCTCTTCTCTTCTCTTCTCTTCTCTTCTCTTCTCTTCTCTTCTCTTCTCTTCTCTTCTCTTCTCTTCTCTTCTCTTCTCTTCTCTTCTCTTCTCTTCTCTTCTCTTCTCTTCTCTTCTCTTCTCTTCTCTTCTCTTCTCTTCTCTTCTCTCCTCTCCTCTCCTCTCCTCTCCTCTCCTCTCCTCTCCTCTCCTCTCCTCTCCTTCTCCTTCTCCTTCTCCTTCTCCTTCTCCTTCTCCTTCTCCTTCTCCTTCTCCTTCTCCTTCTCCTTCTCCTTCTCCTTCTCCTTCTCCTTCTCCTTATTTTTTTTCCTCTCTTTCTCCTTATTTTTTCCTTTCACCTCTGACTCTACTGTGGGGGTCAGTAAAACAATTCAGAATTTAAAGACACAAATAGCAGCTACATTTGGCCTTGCAGCAAAAATCCTGTTATTCTAGCCTTGTGGGATTCCTTCGGTGGCTTCCTCTTTCTCCTTCCAGCTTCCTCACTGCCAGAGCTCCGGACTGCCATGTCCCAGCTTGTACCTCTGCGCCTCTTTCTTCCCCCACAACCTCTCCCCGGAGGCTGTCCCTACCCGCCACGCGTTCCTAGCCTGTCTTATGCTGCCCTCTATCCTTGGAACAACCTTCCTCCTCCTCCAAGCAATAAACCTCACTCCTCTTCATCCCAGCGCTGCCCTACCGTTCTCCTGTGGGTCTCTCAATCCTGGCACCTCCCAAAAACTCTGCTCTGGAAGACTGAAGCACTGAGCCCTGAAAACTGCTTTGCATTTGGTGTTGCTTCTTGGAACTGAGATGAGCCGGGCTCCTGCCTGCCCCAAATCCGCAAGGCGGGACCTCTGTGAGCCTTCGGGAGGGCTGAACCTGAAAGGGAACCACTGCACACAGCTGGAATCCCGCTGTCTGTGGGAGCTGATGCATTTACTGGGTTGCTGTGGATGGTGAGGAGCAGTTGTGCTCAAAGCATAAGTATTCAGCATTGAGCATCCTGCTGACGCTGACTTTTATCTCCTTTTTGCAGGAAGATCAAACCATCCAGGTGAATCCTGTTCTGGAGAGAGCCTTGATAGTGCTAAAACTATGAGGAAGAACAATTCTTCCCCATTTTGTAAGTACCAGCCCTTCTTTGGATTTCACTGGTAGGTCGTACAAAGATGTTCCCTCAGAAGAAATAAAAACAAAAATTATTTAAAAATGCTTCCTCAAGCACTACAGTCAGTCTGTATTTACTAACAATTCACGGGAAGCATTATGGGTTCCCATTTTCTTCAACAAAGTTTGCCAGTCGATTTTGACTTCATATTTTCATATGTCAAAAGAAAAAAATAGTTTTGATCAACCCCAAATCACTGCCCTTTTAACTGTTTACTGCCGCAAAGATTCAAAATGCTTTCATTTTTTTGCAGATTATTTTTTATTTTGAAATTGTCGCTGAAAACGTAAAACATTGGGGCTTCCAACGGAAGGCTCACTCCTCTGTTCCTGTGCGCTACACACTTCTGCCATATGCTGCAGAGAAAGGAGGATTTCTTTAAGCTCTAATACAGAATCCAAGAAGAAAGAGGTTTTTTATAGATCTGATCTTTGGAAAAGATTAAATTTCCTCTCACTGACTTGCAAATTTGCCCCTACAGGCAATGCTGTCTGTCCCTGATGAACCTCTCAGCTACTTTCTGTTTTCCTACAGATATTGCAATCTTGATTAACAGACTCCTTTTTTATTTTCTCATCTAGGGCAAATTTATCTGAATTCACCGTGGTAGTAAAGGCAAGCAGGCTGGGGCTAACACTGAGAGCTGTCAGTAAGCACATAATTCTTTACATTAATTTTGCTTTGCATTTTTTCTTGTGCTGAATGGACCCTGTTCTGATTACATCAGACACGTGCAAATCTGAAATGAATTCTGTTAACTCCAGGGATCTGCCCTGCTGTAAATGAAACTAAAATCTGCCCCTACTTCCACAGTGAAGTTAAGTGCTTTTAGATGATGACAAATGTATTTCTTTCTTTCTTGAGTTGCCTATGAGACTGTGTGAACACATAAAAGCCGCGATGCCTCCCCCGAAAGCTGTACACTTCTCATTCCACAATTCCATTGCAACCATTACTCACGTTCATCAGCACAACACTATAATTGTCTTGCAACCAAGACTCTAAAAATAGCTATCCAGGGAAGGTGCATTGTTCTTTGTTGGCACACGTGCATCCAAGACTAAATTGAGAACCACAAATCCCAGCTCTCAAGGTGAAACGACCCCACCGTGTTTCCTGGCTAGAGCCCTTTAGCATGCAGAAAAAGGAGAGAGGAAACATATGGACCGGTTATTCTTTAATGTGGGATTGTCTGCATCCCTCCTACTTTCAATTCATCCCAGATTTGCATCACACCCAGAGACCATATGTTGGATTAGCCTCTCTGGATCGCGAGCCAAGGCAGGTTCGGGGTGTTCACTGGCACGGTGCGGCTTCTTCCAGCCTGGAGAGCAGGGGCAGGGACAGACCCTCACTGTGCGGGCAGCAGCACTGCGCCAGGTCCTTCTGCTGCCAGGTGGGATCGTACGAGTGCTCCCTGAAGTCATTTGGACTAACCAAACCTGACAAGAAATAGGACTGCCAGCGAGATCTGGGGATTTGGTGCAGCTGAATGAACGGATACAGTGAGGTCTGGAGGAGGATGTTCTAACTAAGCATGTTAGTGCCTGACAGGAGGTATGGACGGAGTGATTACAAGGTAGAAAATACCTTTTCCAGAGCTCTTCTCAGAAAGAAAGGGCAGTCTAAAGACACGTTTCTCAGGTCAGTCTTACAAACCTGCACTGGCAATTCAGAGGATGCTCAGAAGCAGGACGAGTTAGTCTGGAGCTCTGTTCCTGAACCCAGCACTGACATAACAGGACAAGCGATGGCATCTTCTGCCTCCATTTCACTAGCTACCAAAATAGCTGCGCTAAAACTTGTGCCAGTGGGAACGTTGTGAAGCTTAAAAGCATGCTCTGAGCGCATCACTGAAAGGTTCTATTGTTCTTGCTGCACTTACAGGACCTCCAAAGGACATGGGTAAAATGCTGGTTTGACTGATATCAAAAGTAAAATTCTCACTGACACCCACAGGCCATGATTTTTTCAATCTCTGTTTGCTACCTACACCTGGGTGTGTTTCCCTTGTGTTCCAGGTCTGGAGAAGTCAAGTGTCATTTCCCAGCACGTAGCTAAGAGAGATTATCCTATCTTCCGTCAGATTCTCTCCAACAAGAAACTGGAATTTACTGGTACGGCACTTTGTGTGTGTAATGCACACACCCCTGCTCCATCCTGTGTTTCTAGAATAAGAAATCTACCCACCAGAACTGGACTTGGCTAGAGATGGGTTCTCTGCAGTGGGGGTTTGTTACTGATTATCCAGGAAGAAGAGGATTGCAAGTGACTTTTCCTTAGGCAGGCCAGAGTGAGAAAAGAAAGCTGTCTTCCCTTATCTTGATCAGTGCATGGCGAGGTCCCGCTTGATCTGGCAGGGCTGCCACTAAGGTAAAAATTATTCTTTTCAAATGGAAGTGTTGAGCTGCTTCATGTCAACTGCTTACATCTCCTCAGGACAGGAAAGACAGCCAGGACAAGTTTCTCAGCACTGTTGAAAAGGTCTGGGTGTTCAATCCCACTTACTTTGTCGCAGCTGCTATGTAAAAATCTCCCTGGTAGCCTAAGAAACTCATCCCACAACGGGCTTTTAGCTGAAGTGATACACTCAGAACGTGCTCAGGAATTGAAACCTAGAAGAACCCTCAGTCTCCAGCCCAAAAGCTCATGTTATGCCTTGACTGTACTGATGGCAACTGGTGTAACCACCTCTTGGTCCTTCTCTGGCTGCAGAAACGGCTTCTGGTGCCCAGTCGTTACCACGGGGTGCACCAAGGTGTGACCACAGCAGACAACCCGGGTGGTGGGGAAGAGCCTCTTCTCACTGAAGTAAATCTGGAGAACCATCAGCGAAACTGAAAATACAGCAAACAGGATGCTGCCACACCAGCCCAAGTTTCCCCTAGGAATAACATTCATCTTCTTCAACCTGAGGATAAATAAGCTCCTGGAAGAGCAGCTAGGGAGAGCCTGAAGATTTGTTCAATTGTCTGTGAGCTGAAGCCTGAATGTAAAAGATCTGCTCCAGAGCAAATGAGCTTGACGTAGGAGTTTCTTGTTAACATTCAGTGGCCCGGGGTTTACAGGACTTCAAACGAGCTAGTTACAGGGTTTGTTTGAAGCCTGAAAACTGACAGATCTGAAAGCTGTGGCAGAGACTATGGGTTAAAACCTGCTCATCTCGCATACATACGTAATCTCAAGAAGTAGCTTTCGCAAGAGGAAGACTTGACCCTTTGTCTGGTTTTGACACACATTTTCCTTTCTAACATCATTTTGAAGAGTATCTGTTACTGCAAAGAGCTTATTGGGACTATCTGCTGGCTCCTGAGACTATTATTATAAGGAAGACTTGAGCTACACGGAGATCAAAGAGTCTCCAGCTGCTGAACTTCCAGTGCCCTTCTCAGCAGCTGTTGGGATTTTACAGCTTCCAGGATTTGTATGTTGCAAACAAGCCTTTTGTACAAAGCAGATATGATTTGCATAGCCACTAAGACAGGCAGCCCCAAATCATGGCTCGCGAGTAACACACTGTCAGCAGGATTCTCCGGCACGCTCGGAGTCATGCGCTGTCCCTTCTCCAGGCACGCTGCGAGAGCAAAGCACGATGTTCCCAGCAGAGCTTCCTCCAGATCCGCGCTAGCTGAAGTGGGGGATAACTGCTATCAGGGACGTTGCTGCTCATGCCCTGCTGATTTTAAAAGCACGGTGAGGAGCGGAACGAGCTGATATCCCCGATGATACGTTGCATTTTACTCACGGTATCAGAGACACTTAGAACTAACTGCTGTCAGAGCTCATGGTTCGTAGCTAGCATAAATCAGAATGCGAAAGGAAAGCAGAGTGCTGGTTTACAGCAACATCAAGCTACTCTGTCCTATGTGAGTCTGAAGGGACCTGGCTGGTCAAATTTCAACGGGCCGGAAAATTATTTTAGATGTTTTAGCACTACAGGCTGGCTTCCAGCTTATTGTGCAGATTAAGAATTCCCTTGTGTGGGTCTGTGTCACTTCTGCCAGGTGGCCTTTGATGTCCTGGGCTCCAGTCCAGAAGAGAGGATCTGTGTTCACAAGCTGACTAGGGCTATCATGCACTTGGGCACTGTGAAGTTCAAGCAGAAGCCAAGAGAGGAGCAAGCAGAGCTGGACAACACAGAGGTAGGTTGAGATCTTAAACCTGGTGACAGCAAACCAGGACCAAGCCAGCAGGCTAAGAGCTCAGCCAGTTTGTTAAGATTGAAAAAGCTGCTAAAACCAGACTCGTTTCCAGGGAATAGAAAATGACCTTAAACAACACACTGATTTTTTTTTTTTTTAATGAACAGATGTGCTATTGAGAATCAGAGCTGGCATTCACAGCTGCCACGGGGCAGCAGGCCTGACCAGATGGCAGCTGTCAGCTGAGGACTTGATCCTTCTTTGCTGAACAGCCCTGCTTTGCAGGTGTTTTTGGAGCCACGCTGGAGGCACCCTCCCAGAGCATATGGGAGCCCAGACACTGAGCAGTTGCTCTAACACCGTGTCTGAGGTGTGTATTATTGCCTCTGCTCCACCCCGCAAGCTCGGCTGAACGCTGTGTGATGGGACAGACCTGAGACCTGCCTTGCTTCTCTCCTTTCCAGTCAGCTCCCAGCGGGGCTGGAGAGCTTGCCTGCCCCTGGAAGCAGAGCCTGTAAGCACTTTCCTGAGTATCCAGCATGGGACAATGAGCAATTTTCTTCCTTTCACTCAGATTACCATGCTAATCTTCTTCCTTCCAATTGTGTCCGACAAAGTTGCTCAGCTTATGGGTCTACACTTTGGAGAGCTCCAGAGGGGCATCGCCAGAGCCAGGGTGAAAGCAGGGAACAAGTGGAGCAGAGAAGCTCTCTTAGCACTGTAGTGCCAGACCAGGGATTTGGCCAGCACGTGTTCCCCAGGGCCACTGATGGCCACTGAAGGCTGCCATCTGTAACAACCGCTACACGGGCACAGGCCGGTTCTGTTCCAGCCATACCCATCCTGAACCCTGAATAAGCTGGGACATGCACTTGGCGAGGTCAGACATGAGGCCAAAGACGGAGAGGCCAAGCCCTCTGCATGAACAGATCACGTCAAACTTCCCCAGGTTTTAACGCACAGCAGCGCTGGGGAAAGTGCTTTGCTGGTGCAAATTAACGTGGCTCTGTTGCTTTAGAAGTACTGCAGCCAGCGACTGGCTCTGCCACCCAGAAACGTGCATCTCAGAAATCTTTTCCAGCAACGATTAATTGAAAACACTGATGGTGCAAACGCCTGACCAGTGACGCAACAGTCGAGCATTTTAACGTACAGCGAACAGCAGGGCTGTTTCACGGCTCTTCAACATGTTGCCACTGGCCTTGATTAAAAATATAATCCTTATAGATCTTCTGTAAAGGAATGAAATCCCAGAAACTCAAGCCAAGGCTTGTTTCTAGTAAGACAAAGCTGTAGGAAAGCTACCCAAAAGGCACATCAGCCAAAGGATTAAATTCATTTTTGCTTCTTTTGCTTACACGATGCTGGAAGAGCCAGCGTCCTGCAGTTCGCTGCAGCTTGTCTAGCCTTTCCTGGTGTATGTGACTTGCCTCTCCGCTGTGTTGTCAAGCAGCCATGCTAATGCTCAGCAGCGGGAGCAGTATTTAAGCATATTATCAAACTCCACCAGTTCTTCATATACTCCACTGCACAGACATACTGACAGAACACCATCAGAGCATGAATCACAGGTCCTTTGCTCTCTCTCTTTTACACTCAGCAACTATTTCCTTTCTTTGCTACCAAGCAGGGTTTTGAAAGTGACATTTGACTGTGCCAAAATACATCCTGATTGTGCTTGGCTATAGCAGTCTATAAGCCTCATTGTCTCCTCTATCAGCCTATCAGAGTATAAACTTAAAAGGTAAAAATATAATCTCTCCACCACATCCTTTCCTTTGGCAATCCTGCAGCATAATTTATTTATGGAAAATGGGCTTTCCATGGTAAGGGTCCCCCATAAATCCCAGGGAGTGCATTAATGCTATTCCTGTGCCAGCATTAACTCGCTTCCTTTCCCTTTACCCACAGAGGATTTCCCCACTGAGGATTTCTCCCTCTCTCTGCACAGGTTAACAATCAGAAATCTGCTTTCTCACGCACTGCCACTGGGCTATTCTCTCGCCGTATCCAAACTGGTCATGCCTTTTCTCCTCTGCTCCTTTCCAGGTGTGACGTGGCTAAAGAACGAGGATCCCTGGAATGAAGCAGTGGTGGTGGGCTTGCTCCTGAAATCCAGAATTCCCCTGCTCTGGGTCCCCTTTAAAGAGGAGGAGGCTGCAGGTAGGGGGAACATTATGTGGTACAATCAATACTATCAGCGCAACATGCCAGCAAGCAAATGTCATCTGTTCTGGTGCCCAGCGCTTCCCCATCATTCTTTTGTGGAAAAAACTAAGCCTGAGATGGTAACACTCTTTTTGTCCAGGTAACAGCCTGTGTCTGCCTCTGCATACTTCTCCTCCGTGCTGAAAGACAATCCAGCTCTGTCCTTGAGGATTCTGCCCTCCAGCACCGCGAGGCAGACGGTACACACTGTGTCCACTTTGCTGGGTGAAGGCACTCCCAAGCGCTGCAGCAGAAACACGCTTGCACAGATGGGAGCGTGAGTGCAGCCCTGGCTTAATGACAAGCTCCATAATCCCCTCCTGGCAGTCAGCGGCCTTCTGCTGCCCAGACAAATGTCAGGTTTCTATCATCCAGAAAAACTTGCTGCCTGCTAGGATAGTCATCAGCCCAGGACTCTGCACTTGAAAGGTGAATGGGAAAGACTTTAGGAAACTGCTTTTTCAGATTTCGAGCTATCAAATAGGGTTGGATCTTATTTCTGCTTCCTGCACGTGCAACTCCATCTCAGCCTATGCTAAACCGGCAAAGCAACACCAGCATAAGAGAGAGGAGACTGACAGAGTGCAAAAAATTGTGTATGCCAACCTATTGTGAATGCAACTTCTCTTCTTTTCCAAGGAAGATGTTCACTTCTGGTTTGAGGATTTCTGTAGAGTAGTAAACAATGAAAAAACAACCTCTAAACCAAAGCGGAATGCAGGTAAAATGATGCATATTTTTATTTGGTTAGTGGTTTATCCAGACAGCACTGAACTGCTAACTAAAGTCAGTGAAGACAGATTTACGTTGGAGGCTACAGTACACTATTTCAGTGCGACTCATTTTCAAGAGCATCTCTTGTATTCAGTGCAGTAACACTGATTTTAGCTGTGGCAGCAAGAGGCAGGAAAGAGGGTCCTCTTTTGTGACTGCTTCCAGCTCTACAGGGTTAGCAATCATCCATGCCTCTGTATGCAAACTGCCATCAACGCCTCTGTATCCCAGCAGCAGCTCAGGCTCCTCAGTTTATCTTCAACCCTGCCCAAGGCTGGCTAATGCCATCACCCTGATTTTACCAGCACAGAACTGAAAGAGAGAAAGGTGGCGTTACAGAAACTTTGGCGTCTAGTGTCACTGGTGTAATTCAAAATGCCTTTGGGTATCTGGGACCTTCACAAGGGGCAAAAAGATACAACACAGGGCTTAGAAGAGACCTGTGCTCTTCTGGAGCAGTGGCTGGTGGTACATGAACGCATCTAAAGCATCGCTATGTTTAGGCAACTGAAATCCCTCTAAAAGATTTGCCCAGGGTCACACAGAGCAGAGAATTACATCCCAGTCTCTGGAGATGCCGGCCAGCACCCGGAGGATGTATCTTTGTGAGGCTGGTGTCACAGCACTTACATCAGCTCTCATGAGTGCTAGAAGCAGGACAAGAAAGGTCTAGAGATGCCTGTTAGTATTTTGGTTTGAAAGTCACAAACGAAGAGGGGAAATCCATTCTGGGGAAAGTCCTGTCTATTTCTGTGGTACCCAAAGCTGAATGCCAGCTGACAGAGTTATGGACGAGTTCAATCCAGTCCTTTCAGACACCCTTGTTTGCTTTTATTATGCACCGTGGTGCCATTTCACCCGCTCTTGATCGCCGACAGCCGTGCAGGAGTCTCCACACCAGCCTAAACGAGGTCACTGTGTGCTGCCTGTCCTCTGCAGCTGCCTCTGTCTCTAGGGGATGGTCCACCCAGCAGATAACAGCCAGTTGCTGTTATCAGTTCATGGAGATATTGCTTTAGGCTTGCTGGTGGAGAGCAGGTCTTTTCATTGTTAACTCTTTGTATGACAGTAACCCCTGAAGGAGTAGTTATATAACACTATAAGCCAGAATCACAACATTTACCTGAAATTGTGTCAGGTGCACACCACACCCAGGGTTGCTTCCATGCATGTACGCTTGTTCCCCTGGGCCATGTAGGACCTACCTTGTTGTGTGGCGTTTTTTTGTCTTTTTTTCCCAGCTGTGAAACACAAATGACTTTATAATACAGGTTTCCTCTCTTCAGCCTTGGTAACTCCTGTTACTTTTTTCAATCCATTCCACTTGTCTCGTTCCAGGAGCAGCTGAACTAGCTGATGACTGCTTTGCACAGCACATCCCCACATTTCATTCACTGCGTTGTTCCAAATGAATTTAAACAGTCTGGTAGGTGTCTGCAGCACTGCAGAGCAATCCTCAGGCAAAGCCACACAGTGCCTTCAGCACAAGCTGCGGCTGGCTGAACAGCAGATCTTTATTCGGGAATGAAAGAACTTGGGTCATCACAGACTACCTCGTACCCCTTCAAAGGACTGTTGGCCTGAGAGGCGCTTCCAAGCACCAGGGCTAGAGACAGGATGTCTACCAAACCTTTCATTTTGTGAGAGAAGTGCAAAGAATTAGGAAATACGTGACTGGGAACTAGACAAATTGGCACTGTTATTTATTTGGCTCCACTGCCTCCTGCAACCCTTTTTTGGCAGGATCAAGTACAGAAACAGTGAGTTGCAGAGGGGAAGAGCAACATAAGTTTTCACCTATGATATACAGTAAAGTGGAAGGGCAAGTAATGGAAAGCAGTGAACAGCAAACAGGTCTGCTATGAATAGGCAGTTACTCATGTTGTTTGAATTCCAACACCATTACTGAATGCGCATCTTCCACTTCCACATGACGGAGGTATGAATCCTGCGCAGTGACCTTGTCCATGAGAAATCAGAGGCAGCGGGTATGAACGCATCCTTCTAACGCTTCTGCATCCCCCTCCACGAACTTCCACTTTGCACAGATAGAAACGTCCACATGCTTCCTTACCACCAGTATTTCAGTGCCATCCCCGCGGAGCTAGGAAGCTAAACCACAGAAGATCTTAAGCTGTGATTAGCTTTTCTGCACTGCCACTAACTGGAGCTCTTATATCATTAAACCTCTCTTTCTCATTTTAGATACCAAAGCCCGAATCCCAGCACAATCCCTCCAGGGTTTATGGACAATAAGAGGGTATCAGAGGTGCTGCTTGGCTCTACTGACCTGGGGAAGAAAGAGACAGAATTGGATATAACAAGGTACAGTTTACTCCTGCCAAACTGAGCTACATCAATTCATGGCAGTTATGACTCAGCATGCCTTTGGTGTAGATATAGCTGCAGAGTTAGGAGTTTCTACAGCAACTCACTTCCTCATGCATATAATGTTCTCTCTTAGCCGTGCTCCCACAACTGACTTTTAATCAGACAGTACAGTTAATATCATGCAAATGAAGTGCGCCTTAAGCTATGCAATAAATCTCACTTGCTCTTTACTATTCCTTAGTCAGGCAAAAATCCTACTAACTGATCATTTATCCAAGTTAAGACTGGAAAGGAAAATGGGGAGAGTCTGTTGTAGCTGTCTAATATTAGCAACACATATTAATTTTGTACATGTTTTTGTCACAACATAATTAGCTATTGTAACAGCCATGCACAAAGGGAGCATTCTGTTCTTTGCATTAATCTAAAATCTGCATTTCCCAATTTTTATAATAATTGCACAATACCAGTCATCACTCCTCCAGCCCATTCTATCTTTAAATTTCAACTTATGGATGGAGATTAAAGAGGGACAGACACTGCCCTGATCTTACTTTTAAAGCCAACAGCCACAAGATTACTACTATTATTTTTTCCTTATCATTGAAACTACTTATCGTGTTTCCTGGCACAGGAGAGCATAAGGTATATTTGGGTTTCATCAAGCAAAAGAGTTCCACCCCTGCTTTACCATATGCCACCTACCTAGATCTTACGATGATCCCGATGTTATTTTTTATAGCCAGACATCTTGGGCACAGAAGAGGATAAAGAACTCTGGGCAAATCCATGCTAGAGGTGAATGGAACCCAATTCCTAAATATTAAGTCTTCCATTCCCATAACCTCCCCAGGCTTCATCCTTTTTGTAAATGCGATGGAGTAAGTCTCCTGGATCTCAACCACAATACATACATTTGAGTCACAAGATTTTGGTTTTGATCTGTGCACTTTATCTGTCACAGCCTATGGCATCTGTGGCTGCAGAATAGAGGAAAGACAGGAGACAAAAAACACCCTCTCCATTAGCTTCCAGTTTATTTGTGTATTTGTATATTTTTATTTGTGTATTTCCAGTAGTGTCTGTTTTTTTCTAGTGCATGAAAACTTCAATTTCTACATTCACAGTAGCATTTTTTTAAAACAAATTCAATTCTGTCATCCTTTTTCCTGCATCAACAAACTGCCAGGACTCTTCTTGTATGCCAAAAAATCATGAAGCATCGAGACCTACCCCATTTGACTGAGATTACATCCTGACTCCAGCATTCTGCTGCATACAATTGAGCACGAACACTTTCGAGTCCCCCTACATACATTACCTGCAAACAGAATTGTTTCTAAGCCACATGTGTTCTGTCTGCTACAGGCTAGGCTGATGGCAATCCAGAGGAATGTCCAGAGGGTTCTGCAGCTGCTTTGCTGGGGAGGGTGGAACCTGTACAGTGAGGGGAGGAAAGTACTCTGAGGTTGTTGTGTCCTGCAGAATTAAACAGCGGGAATTACAGGCACTGAGCACCTTGGGATGTCTGGGCAGAGAAGATAAGGGCTGGGAGTAAAAAATAACAGCTGTGTTCACTTCAGTAAAGACATTGAGAAAGCTAGTGGCGTTCTTGTTCATTATTAATAGGGCAAGGGGCTGAATGATTTCTTTCCAAATCAATGCCAGAAAAGTTAGTAAACGGAGAAAGCCCTGAAATCTGAATCCAAGCCTGCTACCTCCAGGGGGTGGAAAGAGAGTGTCTTAGAAATTCAAGTCCTGGACTTCCCGCTTCTAAAAACAGCACAGAGAGAAGTGGTGAGGTTATGAGCATGGTAATACAAGATTTCACTATTCATTAACATTTAAAAGCTGAAACAAAGCTGCTTGGTTCACTTAAGCAGGATCACATTGTCAGCATGAAGGGGCCGTTCCAGCTCAGACTCTCTTCGCTTAGTCCCAGGATGGATAATTCATCTGGTTTTCTGGTAAGAGAGGAAAGAAAGTGTTGACCAAGATACTCAAGCTTAAGTGAAACAAAACTATGTTAAAGGCAATCTTCCACATACAGGTGAAACAAAATCTTCCTTGTTACCTGGGGACCCACCTTCCCAACTCCAGTGCAAACCAAATGAACTTCCATAGCCTTAGAAAGAGCAAGCTTTCGAAGGGTTACGGTCCCATTTGGACTGGTATGAATCTAGATAATTATAAGAAAAATTCAGTGTTTATATCAGTTCAGAATCTGGAATACAGTCCTGATTTTTATGCTGGCACACTGATCTGTTACTGTGCACTGTAACAGCCTTTTCTAGGAGTTGCATTACTCACACTGCAGATATGAAACCCCGTGCACTAAACAGGCATTTCAGGAAACACCAGGCCTCCCAATGGTATGCAAAAAATACTAGGATCTGATAATAAAATGACCACCTCAGGGCTTTCAGGGACCATTATAACAGAAAAGGCTTGTTTCGGGAACCTCATTGCTTGAATTCCTTACTCCCAGGTGAAGCCTTTGCTGAATGTGGCCCAACAGAAGAAAATGTAACTGAAGGAACTGGAGCTGTGAAGCATCATGTCAAAGACTCAGGAGCTCACAGAACACACAGAAGAGCAGAAAACCACCTTCGGCCAGGAGAAGAACCGCAGGCTGAGCGTTATCAGTAGGGGATGGTTAAAGGCTTAGTACTCATTTAGGCAGGACATCGGCTTTCTCAAATGATGCATAAGAGGCTCCTTTTCAGAATACTGAATGAATAAAAAGCATACGGGGATGATGCATGAACTTCACAGACAGCCTGGCTGTATCTTAAATAAAGTCCTTAAAAAACAGAGGAGCCTGAGAGGCCTCATGGCTAAAGCAAAGGAGCTGTTGTCACAAGTCCTGAGTTCTCTGCTTGGTCAGAAGGAAAAGCCTGTAGGAAGCATGACTTTTTTTTTTTTTTTTCTGCCTCATTCTTCAGGGAAATGAACCCTGACAACCATTACAGCTCCTCCAGTCAGAGCACCCTTTGGGATGCTCAGATTCACTCAGCTGATCTCCTCCCTCAGTTTCTTACATCGTCTTCCAGCATCTCGTATAACCCGGGATACATTTAATTCTACACTTCACCCTTCTACCCCATAGCAATAGTCATTTCACAGCAATTTCTGGGGATCCCTCTACCTAAAGACATCTGCATCTCCTCTACATTCTTTAATTAAACCCACTTTTACATGGCAATGCTGGTAGGCCTCTACTTATAAAATGCCCCCCCAACAGCTGTGTAACTCCTTTCCACCTAGCCTCGGGGAATACTTCTCCCTCTCCTGCATCTGAACTGATTTTGATTTAATGTAATTGGAGAAGTTTTAAATCTGCACTGGAGCAGCCATGTGGCTGTCTGCTGCTGCTTCTGAAATCAGTGTTAACATCCACAGGATGTTAAACTCACAGATGCCTCATATGTCTCAGAATTTATTAACTGAATCTCAGATTCCTCCTAAAGAAATACTAGTTTCCAGTGACACTTTGTCTTGATGCTGCTAATGGCTTGTGTGATCCACAAAACTTGCGTGATGTTCCGTTTTCTGTCTGCAGGCATTAGACCATGGAGTTCGAACTCTGACTTCACATCTCTGCCCAGAATGACTCAGCCACCAAATTCCAAAAGGAAAAGAGGGCTTTGGAGGAAGTTCATCAGGCAGAAATAACTGCTCCATTTTTCTTTACTTTCTCCCATTCTTTTTCTCCCAGTCTGAGGAAAGGAAAAAACAACATTGTCTGCTTGATTAAATAAAGCGAGACTACAGTGTGCTCCGCAAACAGGAAGGGGGCTGTGTTTTTCTAGGTATTAACTCATGGCAGCACAGTGAAACGTTGCCAATCCGTGTCATGGGCCAAAAGAGCCATGTGAATTGCTGAGGGTGAGCAGGACTCTTCTGTAAGAGCCAATGCTGCACCAAGCTCCTCTGGGCCCACTGAAAATGCACACACAAAGCGCATACTGCTTTCAGCAAGCACCTCAGATTAATCTATTCTTCGGGTTTTCAGTCTGTTGCCAAGGCAGGGTAGCTAGTTTCTCACCCAACTCTGTACACTGGTCTTGGGCTCTCCCTTCCTAGAAAATTGCAAGGTGAGGAGATCAAGGTGAACAGCAGCAAACCTACCACTCAGATGCAGTAGGTGAGGTGCAGTTGCTTTGGTCTGGTTTTGTTATCTTGGGCCCTTCTGACAAACACCACCTCTATGTGTGGTATAAAGTTCTTTTTCACGCTGATTCCACTTTTTTCAACTGGCTGGAAGACAAGTGGGAACAAGAAAAGCAGACCCATGGCAAGGTGGAAAAGGCTCATCATAAAGCAGAGAGTGACCTCAAAATGACAACTGCTAACCTCAAGGAGATGAAATGAGCAAAGCTTGGAAGAGTTTTTAAAGAAGTGTCAATTGTAACAGACTTTTCAAGGGTATAGGATACTACAGGCTGCAGTTGTGTACCCATGCTCTGACAGCATTAGCTACACCTGAAAAGTAACTTGATTATAAAGTCACTGGGAAAATCCAGAGTGATACCCTGATCTCTTCAGTATTAACCTAAAGACAACCAGAAATACAGTTCAGTAGTTCAGGCAAGCAGAATCAGAAATCCAGGATTTTGTTTCCTAAGTCTTTCTCTGACTCATTGTCTGATATTTGTAATTCATCTTCCACACTCACCCACATATAAAATGTGTATAATCACCAGGAAGTTAGGAAGCTTAAATGATTCATGTTTATGTAAGGCCTTATGATCCTCAGATAGAAACTGCTTTAGAAATGCAAAATATTATCGCAAATTAGAACTTTATTTTACTGTCACTATTGACTACTTTAGTGATGGGACTGCCAGCACTTCTCTGACAAATGTCCCCTTAGAAATTAACTTCCCAGAATACAAATTTCCAACTCTATATTATCCAAACCACTAATTTACCTAGTTAACGAGCTAAGTAGCTAAGGCAGTGTGTACAATCACTAATAAATACTGGCAAGCTTTGCTAATTCAAATTCTAACAGTGCTCCACAGGGAGTACAAGATACTTGTGCTTCAGAGCAAGGCCACTGGGATGCTTAAGTGACAGAAGAAAAATTAAGTGCTGGTGTTAGTTCTTCAGAGCTGCAAACAGACTCAGCTTCCTGGGGTGCTTGTGGCTGTACTTGCAGATGGGGTAAGGAGGAACTTCAACAGAGGAAAAAGGGACTTAAGTGCCCTGTGAGTCCCATTGAGGAGACAGGACACTAGATCTCAACCCACTTTCAACAGAGTAACCTGTTCACTTCAGAATAGAAACACTTAATTGGCTTAACTCAGTTGCTGTAACATCCTACCCTTTCCTACCCCACAGTATCCTGCTTGTGCAGCTTTATCTTTTTTATAAGACTGAGTTGTCATAAAAGATTAATACAGACTTAAGCCTACCCTGTTAAAATGGATTCTGCAGCCTATCACCCTTTAAACCCTTAAATAACAGAACCAGCTGAGATCTAGTATTTATTTTTCCCCAGGTAGATCTTCACTATTTTTTCTCCAGCAGATTCTGACTGCTTCTCTATGAGCTTGTGAAACCCCTTGGCTTGAAAACATTTGCCTTTTTAGCTTCCAGGGAATCAACAGTTCAGCCAGCTCTGAGATCCAGCTTGTCTTGTATATTATTCACTCACTCTAACCTCCACTCTCTTTGAAGTCTGGGGAACTGTATGCCCACTGCAGATCTCCTGCCACGCTATGGTCAGAAGAAAGGTGATCTGCTGCAGGGGCCTCCTCTTCTGCTTGCAGGCAGCCAGCAAAGATGTCTGATAGACCTTTTCATCCACATTAATGCCAAAGGCTCCTGCAAGGCACTCTCCCTCTCACTATGGAAGGAACGGTGGTAAATCAAACCAGAAATGAAGCCACAGCTCAGGATGCACAGTGTTACCATTCTGAATTCAAATACTTCTTTCATCCAATGGATTTCGGTGCCCAAATACTTAATTAAAACCTCAGCATTTAACAAAAACATGACCCACAAACCTAGATAGCAGCTATTTCTATGAACAAGCCTCTATTTCCCTCAAGTAACCAAATCAGCTCAATTATATTCCTGAAGGCCAAATTGATATGGGAAGCTAACCATGCTGCAGATAACATCAACTGCCTACTGAGATGCCTGGCCAGGTCTTTCCTGCTTTGTTGGCTCAGTATTCCCAGCTGTAGGTCCCTCCCAGAAAAGAAAATCCGGTAGAACTGACAAACATAAAGAGAAGGTAGTGAAGAAATTAAGATTCTTGTTTGTATTTCCACAAATTTCTCTCACACTGCAGGCCTTGGAAGGGGTAAAGCACGAAGGTTCCATGAAATTCACTGTGAGCTTTGTTATTCCTAGAGAGTTTGAGCGGAAGGTGATCAGAGATTCATAAAAGTTGCTAATTCAAAAGCACACAGTGAAAAGAGGAGGCAGGACTGTTAAGTGTATTTTCTACTGTTTTGCAAGGAAAAGACATGGCCTGCAGGCCAGAGAATTACTCTGAGCTTTAGCAAGGAGGCCTAGAGATGGTTAATCTTTCTGGAAGATACAGCCACTGACCTCCCCCAATGGATTAACACCAAAGATGGGATTTGCCCTAAATAAAGAGGCTAATTAAAGCTAAATAAAAGGCTTCCAGAAGCCTTTCTTATAAAGCATCCCTGAGGGCCTTACCGAGACTCCAGGGCTGCCAGATCCCAGCTGACAACACATACTTGGCCCTTTCTCAGATCTATCAGAATTGCAAGCAGGAAGCTGGGCTGCTGAAGCTGCTCCTTGAGCTGGAGGAGGGAGCCCTGCAAAGCAAGGCCATGGGCTCCTCCCTGCACAGGAAGCACACACTTGCCATGGCTCAGATGGCAGAGCTTGTAGAGAAGCCTCAGAGTGAAAGCAAAGCTGGAGACGGACAAACAGATCACGAAAGCAGAGATGAATGACCTTGCTGCAAACATGGAGTCTCTGCAGAAATCCAAGGTGAGAGGCCAGCAAGGAATTCCTCAACAAACCACCAATGCAGCCATGGATTCAGCAAAGCAGAGTTCAGCCCTCTGCGGTCAGAACTAACTGATACCACAAAGCAGCCATTTGCAGGTGGAGCTGAACATCCCCCTCACTAAAGATCAGGACACTCTCCACTCCCTCGGCTATTACAGTCATCCCATTATAATTGCAACCAACTGGAATAAACCGAGTTTGCAAGAGAGAAAGGATATTTTGACCGTTCAGGCTTTACTCGGCATCATATGACTGACTTCTCTCTTACAGCCGAACGCAGATGCTCATGTTCACAAGCCAGAAGATAACCTGTCTGAAGCCAATGCCCAGCTGGCTGACGTGGAGAAGAGCCAAGCTGAAATTAATGCCACCAGGCTCCATGGTAAATTCCTTGACAGCTTTGTGCAATGTTACCTCCCTCTCATCCTCCTCTTCCCCTCCATTTCATCTAACTCTGGCAGCCCAGCCCTGTCTCCTCTAGCAAACCTGCCCAACCCCTCTGGCCTTCGCTCCTCTCTCTCTCCAGTCAGGTTGAATTAGTTCCTCTCCCGCTTCTTTATGCTCTTTTCCCACAGTCGAAAACAGCCAGCTGAGTCGGGAGCACAAGGAAGCTCAGAGCAGGCTTAACCAGATTGTCCACATGAGGATTTCTCTCACTTTGCAAGCAGATGCCTTCAAGAGGCAGCTGGATGAAGAGTCAAAGGTACTGGGACCACCAACTGCCTGCAGAGGTTGCTGCTGTCATGGGACATGCAATGTCTGCTTCTTTTGCATGCTGTCCACTTCAGAGTAACAAATCCTTTGTGTTAGCGCTCACAAAGGAAAACTTTCTCATCCAAATTAATCTCTGGGCTTGTTACCAGCTGATCTTGGAGGTGGTGTGGGGGACATAAGCCTTGTATGGATAAGAAAATGAGATACAGAATCTCCCATGAGTCAACAGCAAAGAGCAGAACACACACCGCCTCATTCTCAGTCCGCAGTCCATTCAGTGGCTTGTACAGCAGTTTATTTGCATAGATCACACACATTTATCTCAAAATAGACCAGTATTTCAGGTGTCTGACACATCTGTCTTGGAAATTTCTGCTTATCTCCAGAGAGTAATTCTAGTGCTGCACCTGTATATCAAAGTCTGGCAAGAGTTCTCTGTGCGTTCAGAACAATCACCAAATGGGTTTACTGTCATAATTCTTTTGAAACATTGTTTGAGAGAAAACAGTGATGGTGACAAGCCAAGTTCTGTTTTCAGTTGTATGCGCTCAACTCAATTCACTGCAGTACAGTAAAAAACAGGTACGGAGAACTTGGCTCCTGACCAGGAGGATATTTTGAAGCCTGAAATGTTTCTAGCTGATCCAGAATGGAGTTGTTCAAGTGGAACACTCCATCTCTGGGGAGAGAGGTCAGTGCATTCATACTTCCAACAGGACAGATGTATAGTAGTGGCTGTTCTGTCTCTAGTCCCGTACTACTGCTGTCCTGAGCCTGGCCAACACCGAGTACGACTGGGACCCAATGGAACAGTAGTTGGAGGAAGAGGAGGAGAGCAAAGCTGAACTGCAGTGCCTGGCTTCTCCACAGTGAAGTCACAACCTGGAGGAGTGAATACAAGACTGATGCCTCTGAAAGAACTGAAGAGCTGGAAGACACCAAGAGGGCACTCAGCTTTCAGAGAATCTGGGGTGGGACTTCACAGTAATCTCATTACTTAGTTTGGCTGCTGAGTCACAGCTTATAGATGTGATGTTAGGACTCAGCTTGGTAAGACAGAAAGCAAAGGACTCCAGCCAAGAGAAAGAAAATAATACTTGCAACAATAAACAGGGACTACCGAGACCTAACACTTTTACACTGACAACAGAATATGAACACTGATCCTTTCTGATAAAGGCTTGAATTTGGACAGCCTTTCTTTATTCCAACAAAGACTTTGCTCTTCCAGCAGCCCTACCAAAGCCACTAGCATTTCCTAAGAATAAGGCAAGCATCAAATCAGATTAAACCCCGTAGACTCTGATCCTTGAGATCTGGTATTACAGGCTAGAAGTTGAGCCAATCTTTGTAGCAGTCTGACAGAGCTAACATAAAGATGCTTCCCCATAAAGCAACAAAAGTTAAGGCATCTGGAGGGCTTCACTGTGCACCTGAACAAGCTGAGACAAATGCAACAAGCTACTACATCTCTTCCTGACTTTGCACCGAGTCCCAGGGATGTTCACAGGGAGGGAGGCTACTTTGCTCTTAGACACTACCCCAGTCCTTGAGATACCCAAGCAGAAGGTGGAAGTCATCAGGTGTCTATCACCAGGTTACAACCCAGCAACAAAGAGCCCAATATGCCATACCCACCAGCTGAGGGGCCACATCCCAGTTACGGTTTTATAGTCTGTTTTCTGAGACTACTGCTAGGATTTCACCTTTTCACTGGTGAAAACAGTGATGGAGCTCGAGATGAGGGCTCCTGACTCCAACCACTCACTCCACGAACTGCTTACTCACCAGGGTATTTCTGCCCTCTCTCCCTCAGGACAAAGTCAGCTGTGAGGCTCCAAGAAGCAGAGGAGACAGCTGAATCAGCCCAAGCATGAGTTGCCAACATAGAGAAAACTAGGCAGAGGCTTCAGAAAGAAGTGGAGGAGCTCACTGTTGACCTTGAGAGGGCAATAAATCCAGCCATCCAAGAGCGCATCCAGCACAAGTCTGACCAGCAAGATCTAAGACCTGGTACTGGAAGCCCTGGGAGTCTTTCTCATAACTCAGGTCAGCTTTGGACTGATCCCTTACTTCTTAATATTTTAAGATATCTCTATTAAACGTCAAGTAATCAGTATGACCATAAGAAGCAAGGCTAAGACTTATCACATCAAGAGAAAACCAAGATGAAAGCCGCAGCTAATCCCTAGGAGCACACAGCATGCTTCTGGTAAGCTCATTAGCTGACTTCCAGCAACAAGAGCACAGCTAAAGCAAAAGCCCTCCTTTACTGCAAGGCAAGGTATTCATCTCCTTTTTAAGGATAATGATATCCTGCTTGGAACTTTGCAGTGTTGCAGTACTAGTGGGCTGGCCACTGGTTATTAACTACCATACTCAAAGCAGATCTAAACAACATGTAGTTTAAACACTAGGAACAAATGCTCCTTCATTAAATCAGTACTTCTACTCTTGCTAGTGTTAGTGTAAGAGCATGAATAGTAGTGCAACTGTGGGACATTTGAATAAAAATGTTACTTAAAATAGGCACAAAGGCTGCTCCAAATCCACTGAAGTCCTTGGGCATCTGCCAATGACTGCAGTCGGCTTTAGAACAGGTCTTGAGCCGAAAATCTTGCATACAGCATTACATTACTGGGCTGAAAAAATCCGTTTCACCACCACTTTCTTTAATGAAGCAGTTCTTTATTCTATGGTTCCTGTGGTGTGCTTGTCACCATGGTATCTGAACGCATCTGCAGATCTTAAGAATGTAGAATATTTGTGATTAAAAGCTCCTAGGAAAGAAAAAGGTAACTTTATTCTTTCCCTTCATGACATGCAGTTAAACACAGTCTAAAATAGTCTCGAAAAACATCTTGTTTATAACCGAATTGTCTTTGAAATAGAGAGTCACACTAATCAACCCAGGCAATTACTAACAGCACATCTGCACAAGGAATATCTGAAGTGGAAAATATTTGCTCCACAGCAGCATCATTATAACAGCAGGAGCAAAGACAACTATCACACTGATGGGAACTGGGTGATCTTATTAAATTCCTAATGGTGAGGAAAGAAAGCCTCGTAAACATTTTAATCATCCACTCAGAATGACCAAGAGAAACTCTGCCAGTCATTACAGTGGCTGCCAATTTAACTGTGACTAGCTGGCAGGACACACAGAGAAGTGAAGTGTAAAGAAAACTTGTGTCCGGTGAATGCTTGGCTTTATCTTTCCAGGCCAATGCTGCTCATACTGCCCTGGACAAGAAGCAGAGACCCTTTGATAAGATGCTGGCAGAATGACAACACAAAATGCAAAGAGCTGCAGGTGGAAGTAGATAGATTTCCAGAAGGAACGCACGTGACTGAAAACTCTGAGCTGTTTTCACAGGACTGCCTGTGAGGAATCCTTGGAGCACCTAGAATCTATGAAGAAGGACAACAAGGGCCCTTCAGGGTAAGTACTGTTTTGATGTTAAAAAACTCTGCAAATCATAAGCCCCTTGGTTCCTACTGAATGATCTCTTGTGGTGTCTTCCAGTACCAATTCCACTTTTCTGACTTCTGGCAGTGCTTTCACTCTCTGGAAACATACATTTGATGCACTTAAAAGTCATAGGTTAGATTCTGCTCTTGCGCCAGAGCTTGCATTCACACACATGCCACCCCTATGAGACCACCCAAGATTATAACTAGCACCAGTGTACTGCTTCCAGGACACCGACTCTAGGCATAACATTCAGGATCAAGATCCTTTCTGAACCCTCAAAACACAGTCACAATAGCAGCTTCCCTGTACTCACCACTCCCAGCTGGGCCAGGAATCATCACTAGAGCACTACATAAGTGGCTAGCGGACTCGTTACAGCATTAGGCTTAAGTAAGACACAGGCTGCAGTCCCAGTTCTGACGACCAGCATTCTCTCTAATTCTGAGCGATTCACTTAGGGGAGTATTAACAACAGCCAGCTTTACCCTGGGAAGACGATGTTCCCTTTAACCTCAGTGGGGAGGATCAGGGGCCTCCAGGAATCAGTTCAGAGCAAGTCAGTTAAGCTCCTGCTCAGTCTCTCTCTCAGCATCACTTCTCCCCCACTGGCTGTACAAGGAGACCAGCTGCCTCAGCTCTTTTTTCTTTTTTTTTTTTTTTTTTTATAAACACTTCTGTAAATTACAAAAATTGATCTCTTACAGGAGGCTGGAAGATTACTCTGTAAATATTTAGAAGATGCTACAATCTGCTGCCCTTGCAGCCAACAGAAAACAGCGATGGGCTCCCTGGCACAGACTCAGCATTTTCTGGGCTATCTCCCCCAACCCTTTGCTCTGGCCTACATCAGCTGGCAGAGAGCCCCAGTCTGCTGTGGAAAGACGATGTGGCGTCCTGTTTTCATTTTGTAAGAGCAACCATCTGAAAGGGGGAGAGGGGAAGGCTGGATAAAAAAAAAAAAAATAGAAAAAAATTCTCTTGATTTAACAGGCTTCATTCTTCCACCTCCATGAACACATGCAGCAAGCAAGGCTCATTCAGAAATCCAGGATAATACTTAGCAACAAAAGAAAAGGGCAGCTGATATAAAGTGACTGGAATCATTTCCTGCCATTTCCATTCAAAGAATCTGCCTGATGCACTTGGTAAAGTTCATAGTCCTGAAATAAACCTATCATATGAAATATCTGTTTTCTTCCCTAGAGGAAATTAAGGATCTAATCAATCAGCTGGGGGAGGGAGGGAGCTGCAAAAGACAGAGACTGGAGATTGAGAAGGATGAACTGCAGGTGGCACTGGAGGAAGCAGAGACTTCCCTGGAGGTACCAACGCTACAGATGCAAGAGCTGCATGCCAGCCCGGTGGCTGCTGCCCGCATTCCATCAGATGGATTTTGTTTGTTTAACTCCACAAAGGACATTTATTCATCCATCTGTTGCACCCTTCCTTGCAGGCTGAAGAAAGTAAACTGATTTGCATTCCGCTCAAACTGGCTCAGGTTAACACTGACATAAGAACATGAGAAGGAAGAATTTGAAACAATCACGTATAGCGATGATATGACATTAAGTCACAGGCAAAGGCTGCAGCATGGAGGGTTTAAGTTAGACACTAGGAAAGTTTTATAATCATTAAGGGGTATTCCTCCTTAGACCAGACTGTCTGGAGGTTGTAGAATCTCTATCATTGGAAGTTAAGGACAGTCTGGTCACACGTTGTCTAGTGGGACTGGTTTAGCATGAGGTGATGCAGATTTTAGGCAGCAGATCTTTAAGATGACTTCTTGAAAGCCTCTCCCAGCCTTATATTTTAAAAGAAGGTACTCATGAATGGATTGGTGTAAAATACTGGTATCTCAGTTTTCAACAGGTTTGAAAAGTTGATGTATTTTTATTACTTGGTGGGCAATAACTTGAACAAAGGCTGGATCAGACTCAACACAACAGAATGCTGTACCATATGCTTCCCTGGACTCCACAAAAATAATCACCAGTGTGCAACTGAGTCTCTGCAGGCAAGTCTGGAGACTGAAGCAAAGGGGAGTGCTGAAGCTCTCGGGCTCAAGAAGAGGGACAGTGGCACGACTAGAATGGAAATGCAACTGGAGCACACCAACAGCAAAAACAGTGAGCTTGTCAGGACACTAAACTTCAACAGCATATGAAGGTAAACCGGAAAGGGTGGAAGCAGTTCCCTGGATGGAAAAGCATACCAGTTTTATTTTATAGCTTAAGCAACAAAGCAGTAGATTATCTACTCTTGTTTAGACATTGTGAATAACTTGAGAATTTATATTTAAAAGCCCTGGTTCTCCCCCTCATACCAATTTCAATCTGCAGTAGTTCTAACAAACCTTATACAAGACAAGCATTACTATCAGCTTTTGTCAAACTAGAAACCCAAAGAACTGTTCATATGTAAATAAAACAACAAAGTTCTGCTTTAAGAGAAGTTGTAATTGCTGCTTGAACAGCACAGCCAAGAAAGGGATTAGAAACTAACAGAGATGTAAAACTAAGGAGTTTCCTTTGGCTTTTAATTTCTAAAATAAAATTAAGGAAGTAAATTAGTAAAAGGCTAGTCTCTTTGCTGGAATAAAGCGATGCAACTGCTGCCAAAAATCCAATTTTAGTAACTTAAAGAATAAAAACAAAGATTCTTTCTCCCTGTACACATGTGTGTGTGTGTATACATACACAAACACATTCAAATCTAACTTGTGCTCAGTCAGGTCAGTCTCAGACAGAAGTAATTCTCCTAAAGTCACTGTGTGGCTACAATGATTTAAGACAGGCATACATGATACCGGGATCCAGTGCTGGGGTTTTTTGTGGAGTCTGGTTTTGGGTTTAGCCCCCCCCCCCCCCCCCCCCCCTTTTTTTTTTTTTTTTTTTTTTTTTAGATCTGGCATCACCTTAAAGAAAAGCTTTGCAGAGAGACCTCCTACATCTTTCAGCTTCCTCTCCCTTTGGATGAGGACAGTTGCCAGCACGAGGAGCAGTATGTGCTGCCTCAGCCTGCTATAGACAGAGCTGGGAGACGTGCAGACTGGCCATGAGGGCAGCAAGCACTCTCACAAACTCCTGGAGCTGGCAGAGTTCATGAAGAAGACATAATGAACTCAGTGTCCATGTACAGAGAAAGTAGAACAATAATGCAACAGCTATCCTGTCAGAGTTTATGTGCAAGTGGTTTAACATTCAATCCTAACTCTGGGTAGTGCAGGATTAGGCCAATAATGGACAAACATAACAGTGGTCTGTAAAATAGGTTTGATAACTCTACAGAACACGAAGACCTCAGCCTTTAGAGACATTACACTCATAGGAGGATTTTTTAAAAAGCACCATCTTGGCCCAGCTTTACTCCTAGTAAGGCCTATGAAAAGACTTTTAGCAAATTTGGTGGAAGAGTTAAGACAGTACTGAGCACCTTTGAAAATCCCACCTTAAAGGAACAGTGTAAAATTCTGCCTCCATTGATAACTAGAGTTTTACTAGTTGTTTCCATGGTGCTGCGATTTCTTCCATAGACTGTAGCCTACAGCGAGATCCATTTCAATGAAATTTTAAGCATCCTTGCATTACAGATTGCCATATGAAATAACACACCTGCCATTTAATTTTGTGCAGAGATTTAAGAAGCTACTTTAACATCCACCATTACCCTCTGCAGTTCTTTTCCATAAAGACCACAGATGCTAACATTTCCAAGGAGGAGAATATAAATTCCGGAAAGGACTGATAATAAAGGAAGCATTTCTCAGCTGCAATGATGGGACATCAGTTATAAAAACCGAGTCATAAGTGTGGCTTTTATTCAAACAGGTTAAAAATGCAACCAATACACTCACTTCCAATTGACTAATAGGACACATTTTTAGCAGGTGAACTGCTATCTCCATATAAAATTTGGTGTTTTAAACTTGTTACACAAAACCTACACAGCACAGAGCTTGTGCAGCATTCGGGAACACAATGGCATATTTACATGATGTTGTTTTGCTGAAGAGCAGCTTGTGTCGCTAGAACGCAGTTTTTCTGTTAAAGCCTTTGTAGTTTTCCTTCCTTAGAGTGTTTTTTTAATATTTATTATTTTTACAGCAGCAACAACAACAGTCCTCCAATGATTCATATCAGTAAACAGTAAGCACTAAATGAGCTGTGGGGGTCATATTTTCCATGAGATAAAAAGACACATACTTATTGTAAACTGTGGAGCAGAAACTATGTTTGTTGAGAATGCAATCAAATGCAATTTCAGCTGGGTCTAAAGCCAGCTGCTGCTACTGCAGCATAACTTTGAAGTAAATAATATTGGTATATAAACTCAAATCCATACACACAGAAATTCAGGAAAACAGACTCCGAGTCAAGGCCTTCATAAACAGGGTCTATTTCTGCCTCAGAGGTGTATCATCATTTTAGCTCTCATTTAGCGTGCAAGTAAATACACAGGTCCTAATGTTCCGTAATGCAGATCCCGTGGGGATGAATCCCATTTGGCTTAACACTGCACAATTTTACAGAGAAAAAACAAACTACAGAAAACTGATACACAGATCATTTCTTTGAGAGACAAATGGAAGAGCTGAGCACATACGACATTTTAGGTCTCCAAGACTTCTTTCTGCCCTCCAGAAAGAGTCTGCTTACTATTAAATGAAAGCTGGAGACTTGACCTTCAGCACACTACTAATGAGCATAAGGAAATCATCAGTGAGTACTGAGCAGCTGATGAGAGAGCAAAGAAAGCTGTAGGTGATGTAAGTCACCTCTCCACCTTTCTGCCCTTTATGTTGGTAGCTGAAACTTCAAGGTATATATTCCATTATTTCTCTCCAGTGCTGATTTGAAAGCACACTTAACAATACATGTTAGCACTTGCATTGCTTTTTACGATCCTGAAAAACAGAATGCATGTTAGCTCACTGACTGCAGTCTGGCAAAGTTAACTCACAAAAGAAGAAATCCACTTCTTCTCTGCCTCCCTGGTAATCTACATCACAGATGGCACCCTAAGGAATCCCTCCATTTCCTCTCAATTTATCCTTTCTTTCACGTATGACACAACTCCACTTATCACACCTATCAGGCCTCCAAAGAGTAGGTTGGTTTCCCTCTCTAGCTAGTCAATGGCATTCAGAATTGGCACAGAGGGGAGAAAAAGTTGCCAGCACTGAGCAGATTGCTCCTTTGGCACTGTGCTGACAACTGGCACTTCAGAAATATCATAGCTAGCTGTGGATTTAATGCACAGCATTTCCTCCCAGAGTGAGGCTGAGCCTTCTGCCACCTTTGGGCTTTTCAGCTACTGCATGCTCAGACAATATCTTCACTTTCCATCTACAGCATGCTCTCAGCTACTCTCTTTCCATTGAAGGGTAGGAATAAAAGCCTGAAGTGTCATTAGAACTAAAGCAATCAATTTACTAATAGGCGAGGATACTACCTTTGAGTAGTCCAGCAGTACTAAGCAAGCATACCACCACCTGCTTTACAGTCCGATCTAGAATTGTCCAAGTCAGCTGCGATTATTCCATTGATTTCAGTGACCTGTGGATCCAGTCTTTAGAAAGGCAGCCTATGATTCACAGAAAAATTAAAGATATGGCAAAATTTCTCAGAGGTAACATACAGGTATCAGGTCTACATATCCTAGCTTTCAATGCTGTGCATAAATAGCTGTGCTGTCAGTCTGTTTCATACCTTCTTCATAGGCTTCCTGTGTGGCAAAAGATCTGTGTCAGAAGCAGGATCATTATGTGCACCTGGAAAAGATTAAGAAGAACTATTTAATTGCAATAAAAGACCTCCAAGTCAAGATGGAATAGGCTGAGCAGTTAGCCCCAAAAGGAGGACAAAAAAAAAGCACCATCATGAAACTCCAGGGTAAGAAAAACATGTACAAATATATTAAAAGGATCATTCCAACGGAGCAGCTACGAAACGTTCCCGGACCTGAGCTTCCACATTCAGCACAATACATGTAAAGAAACATTTTCATTTACCAGCAAACATGTCCCAAAGGGAATGCACTAATTTAAGGAAATCTAGACTAGGCAGAAAAGATGCATGTATGACACAGCCCACTGGAGCACAAGAGAGCTTCAGCACTTTGCACCCTGTGCAGAACTCATCGATCAGAATCTTTATGTGCTTCAGTACAGCAGTAACAAGACACTGTTTTCAGCAGCTGATTTACAGCCATGAAGGAGACTTTGCAAGCAAAGGGCTCGCTTTTTGGGGAGATTATCCAAGTCCCTAAACCCTCTTCGTCTGTGCCAACACCTCAGGAATAGGCACCAAAGCTGGAGCTCACATGTTTGAGCCCACTTGCCATGAGTTTCTTAGAACAGAAAAGGGTGTGAAATGGAGATGAGGAAAACATAGGTGTGTTCTCAACACCAACTGACTCATGCAGTTCCCTACAGAAGGGAACAGAGATATTCCACAAGTCTCTTTATACACAGAGATAAGTTCTGAAATGGTTACTGGTTATTACAGATGTGTTTTCACTAATGGTAAGACAGAAGAAAAGAGGAGCATCCTTCTAATTCCAAAAAGATTGCACGTTAAGGGCTAAATCTTTTCTCAAGGGCACCAAAATTGCACAGCAAAGACTTCTCTTAGAAAAAAGCCCACCTCATCTTGTCACAGTGCTCCAGGACACTTCTGTACACTCCAGCTGTCTAGCAGGGAAGACAGGGACAAAAACTATGCAAAGCAAGTACCACACAATTCCTACTCCCTCTCCTCCTTCCCCTGGGGTCAAAAGAAGAGGTTGCACATCATTGCTTAACAAACATGCCTAGACATTATAGCATTTCTACCTTGCTTCTTAGCAGGGTTTCAAAAGGCAAATGACGCTACTGCAACACAGCTTCAAATCTTCTTTTTTTCTTCCAGATCCCTGTGTATCTTGCGAAGAGCTGCTCGCTGAAAAACTGCTGTAGTACTGATTACAACAACAGGTTGGAGGCACCAAGAAGTGCCCTACCTGGGAAAAAGACCAGAAGACAGAAAAAAGTGTGCCATGATCTGCAGATAGAAGATTATCTGTGTGACAGACCCGAAAACTTGCAAATATATTTCTCAAGTGTACCTAGAATGCAAGAAGATATCCAACACTACTTTAAAAGGATCTGTGCAAACACAGAGCTGGGATTTTTCAAGTCAAGGACAGAAGGTATGATCTGAGCTGTCTCTTGCAAATAATTACTCTCATCAGTAGCACTCATTCATAGCCTTTATACACCTTATTGTTTGGGAAAAAGAAATTGTTCACAGTGAGACAGCAGAACATAGTGCTTGGGGTTGCTGCTCAAACCTGAGCCACTCAACATAGCAGAGTGCTGCAACAGGAGGGTACAATAGCACAGAAAGAGCAAATTCAAACAAGCTGGGAGGCAGAAACAGCTCCTGTGGTAGCACAGTGAGGTACAGGCTGCGGGACATGAGACTTCATGGGTTGTGGGAGAACTACTCCAGAACTAAGAGGGCTGACTCCTAGGGAATGCCTTGAACCAGCCAACGTTAACTATGCCAATGTACAATTTTGCTGCCACAATCTAAAAAACGGTGAGAAACACTGCTGCCGTTTCTTTTCTAGTGATCATTTTTGGTAGGGAGTAAAACACTGCTGTCATCCAACCCCCCTGCTACTGTTCACCAAGTCCCGTGCTTGGGCAACTGGAACAAATGCATTTAGGCATACAAACTGTGAAGAGCCGGCTAACAGAGCACAGATGCTGCCAGATGTCACAGACGTCACACTCTGCTCTGAAAGTGGTCATTTAGAGCCTAGGGGCCTGCCAGCCTGAGCACGCAAGCTCCTACCTGCTCCACCACAGATCTTGTCTGGCGGGGGGAACGCAGTCAGTGTCAAATTCATAATTACCTGGAAATCCAGCATACAAAAAGACCGCACAATAAAGTCTGGTCAAGCTGCATGCAGTGGGAGCAGCCTTCCTTCTTCCTCATTCTGTATTATGACCATTGCACACATTCCACATAAAGTCAAAACAAAAGCTGGCAAGGGGGACACAGTATTAAGCACCAAAAAAGCAGGATGTTGGGATACATTGTCTTTCCCTGCCTAAAAATCCCAAATTTGCAGTTATTTAGATTATCAGTGACTTCATCTGATCTTAAGGCAACGTACTTGATAATTCAAGAATATCACTGATGAAAACCAGTTTTGGCAAATTACTACGGTCTAGATAACAGTTCCAGAGAAACACAAAATAAGGGAAAAATTACATTTGTTGCATCTTCCTTTTAAACACCAGACATGATATGACACTGTGCTGGGAATTGCTATATTTTCAAATACTGGGGTGAACAATGCACATCTACAATCACATCCTTTCTGGATTAGCACAGCACAATTTTATCAACAGTACAGCAGGAACAATAGTGGAGAATTCTCTGGAAAGCTTTAGTGGAGACAGGGCCTTAGCTTTTAATACTTAAAAGCTCTGCACAGTTCCTCATTTAGATACTTTCACTCCATCTGGTGAAAATAATTTTGTAAACGTAAAACCACACTTCAGCGTAATTTCATTCCTGTTACGTAATTTCACTTGGCCTAGTTGCGTATCTTTAATCTGTGCAGCTGATCTAGTTTTATCGTTAAGCCAGTAAGAGCTGCAATGATTACATATCTTGCAGTTACAAAACCATAGTGACACTGAATTAGGAGACCACTGACTCCAGCCTCCTTCCTGAATGCACGATCTTATATTGCACTTTTTCCATTCTGACAAATATTTGTCTGATCCATTCCTAAAAATCTCTAAGAGCCCTACCTCCTGCCAAGTCAGTCCAACACAGGGCTTGACTACTTCAAAGGAATCACCGAGAATTTTTTTCACTGTAACCTAGATCTGCCTTGCTGTTATCTTAGCTTACGACTTCTCACCCTATGCCCAGCAGACATAAGAGAACAAATTGTCCCTTTCCTCACAGCAGCAGCCTTTTATCTATTTGAAGACTTAGCACATCCTTCCTCTGTTTTCTGTCCTCTCAACAGGCTTGGCAAAAGTCATGTGTTCAAAGATTCTGTGTATTATTGCCACCTTTTTTTCTCCGAATCATCCATATTTCACTTACGTGGAACCCAGGACTGGACATACTCTTCTAGCACAACTCAGCAGAGCAGGATTCCTATGTACGTATTACTAGCATTTTCTTACATGGACCTGCACGGTGTTTGCCTCTTCTGCAAGAGGAAGACATTATGGACTCCTGCTCAGTTTATGACTCACGGCAGCCCCTCCATCCTTTCCTGCAGCACAGCCAGCTGCCCGGTTCTTCCCTGGCATGTAATTCTGACATTGCTCACACTGAAGCTTACACCAGTGCACCTGCTAGCGAACCGCATCCTGTTCTTTCCACAGTGCTCCCACTTTGATTCCTAGTTCTAGGACCAGGTCTACTCCACCTTCAAACTTGATCTCCTCTTCAAATGCAGTAATTACATTCTCTGTTTCATCAAGGATGACTAATGGACCCAAGGTAATTCCCTGTACAAGCACTGATATCAAGTACATTTTTCCTCAACCAGTTTTGCAACTCCCTTGGAGTGGTATCATCTAGACTGGTTTCCCAGTTTATTATTAGAATATCCGGCAAGCTAGTGTCAGAAGCTCTGCTAAAAATCAAGATATATAATATATACTGCTTCTCCCTTATCTGCAAGCCCTGTTATGCTGCCAGGAAAGGAAATTAGATTGGCTCAGTTCATTCACAGCAAAACCATACTGGCTAATACTCACCTTCTTGTTTCCTTCTAGATGCTTGTAAATTGTTTATTTTCTTTCAGACTAGAAATTAAACTCACTTACTCTATTGCTTCTCAGTATATCTAGGAGTCACTAATCACTCCCTGTTCCCCTCACTTGCCTTTTTTTTTAAGTTGTACTTGAGCTCACAAAACCTCAAAGGCAATAGAGTTTGAAGTTTTATTGAACTCAAAGCTCCTCAAGGGGATTAAGAGCAGGACAAAGTACAGCAAATACACTTCTATACTCCAGCCAGAGAGGATAGAAGGTCCTACAGCATCTGAATGAGTAAGGATAGGATTGTTATCCCCTGGAGAGCACATTCCTTCCGTTCTTCAGCCTCCAAAAGACAGGTCACATAGACTCCTCACAGGGTAGCTCTCCAGGTCTGTAAGTCAGCACATGCAGAAGCCCAAACACTCTCCCTTGAACTCCTCACAACCTCCTTCCCAAGCCTACAGTTCTCCCCTGACACTGCTACCAACCCCACCTGAGGAGGCCTCACACGAGCCAGCCCCTCCAGCAGCACCCTGGGCCTCCTCCCACCCAGAGAACCTGCGCCCACCCAGCTCACACCCCTCCCAACAGAGCCAGCCGGGGCCTCCTTCACCTCACAAGGCGGTAAAACACCGCAGACAACAAGAACTCCCCTCACGCTCTCCCACCCCTCTGTGAGGAAAAGGCGAACGCCCCACTGCGCACGCGCACTCCGCACAGCGCGCCCGCGCACGCTCCCTGCTCCCCCCCCCCGCCACCGCCTTTGTGTGAGGCGCGGGCACGGCGCGCGGTCCCGCCCCAGCCCTCCCGCTGCGCAGGCGCACAGCGCCTCCCCGGTGCACCCCGGCGTCCCCCGCCCCTGCAGCGCGGCGTTGGCGCAGGCGCAGTGCGCGGGACGGCCGGCGGGCGGCGCGCAGGCGCAGAGCGCGTTTCCTGGCTCCCTTGTCAGTGCCGGGCCCCCCCCCGTCGGCCTCCGCTGCCGGCCGCTCCCTCTCCCGCCGCCCGGAGCGGAGTCGCGTTGACTGACCAGAGTCCGCGAGTCCCGCTCCGCTCCCGCCTCCTCAGGTGAGACCCTGCGCTGGGAGCGGCTGTCCGCGGTGCCGCTGGGCCGGCCTGCCCCCGCCCCGAGAGGGCTGAGGGGGCGGGGGGAGCCTGCAGGCCCGTCGGTGCTGAGGAGATAGTGAGGGGGAGTTACCTCAGCCCCGGTCTGCCTGGGGGCGGGGGCTTGTGCCCGGCCTTGTCGCTGCACGGGGGGGCTGGAGGCAGCCTTCTGGGGGTGAGGCGATGGGGACCCCTCAGCCCCTTCGCCCTGAGGGGCCGGGGCCGCTCGGGGGGATGGATGGGGCCGGGGAGGGGCAGCCCCTGTCGCGCTGCCCGGCCCTGCCCCGGCGTGGCCTCGGCAGCAGCGCTGTGCACCTGTGTTATCAGCGCGGGCAGGGCCGCAGCCCGCAATCCGTCCCGAACCAGCCGGCTTTATGATGCTAATGGTGTCCTGTGGCAGTGGGTTTGCCTGTAAGGAGTCATCGTCCTCCTGGGAAAGCTGCGCCGAGTGACTTGGGAGGGAATGACAGGAGGAGGAGGCAGTCCGTAATTATAGGCACTTCTCTTCCAGGTGTTTGAAAGGGATGTAGGTGCTCTGGAAAGAGGCAAGGATTGTAAAGATCCCGTTCTCTCCCTCACACACACACACATACGTGCTGTCTCCACTTCTGAGACTGCATCCTTGCTAGTTGCTTGTCCAGGGCTGGCCTGACACCACATATCTCACCCCACTGAGAGATGACAACAGCTGAGCCCTGTACTTCCCAACCTTGATCCTTTCAGTCTACATACTGAAGGAACTCCTGCTGTACAAAGGTGCAAGATTTCCTTTTTTTTTTTTCTTCCTTTTAAAAAAATTGACTATTGAAACTCAAGGACGGTTACTTTGCATTTGAAAAAGAGATCAGGGACAGCTATGGTAAATACTTGGTTAACAAAGTTTTGATAACAGTATCTTCCCTGTGTGAGATTCTGAGGTTCGCTGACAGGAAGGCATTAAGGGGTTTACTATATATGAATTACATTGTATCAAGAATCATAGAGCCAGTTGCATCTTCTCTTGTGAAATGTGAGTTTGATTTTTTTCTATGTATTGGTAAAGAATAAGTGTAACTGGAATATTTCATTGCGATTTGTCTTCCTGAAGAAAGTAGCACTGCAACTATCAGATGACAGAAATAGTAGTACTTTTTTGGTTTTTATCACTGTTTTTTATGAGTTTGTTACCAAACCAAAATGGGAAACAGTTGCATGCTACAAGGTACAGTGCTCAAGAAGCTCAATCAATGGGAAGGAATGGATCCTATCGCTTGTCTAGGCTGTCTTTGGGAACAGCATGTAGGTTAGTAAAAACCTCTACTAGAAGTTAGGATGGGACTGTATCGTTTCTGTGTAGTGCCAATCTGTGGAGAAAATACCAGGGTTGTATTAGAAAGCGTTTTGAAATAGCTGAGTTCCTTGGGGAGAGGAGGTTGGATATTTTTACATTTTATTTCGGAAAGAGTAAAAAAGGCTGAGCATTCCTTGTTGGTAGAACAGCTCTTCAACTTTTCCTGTATATGGAAATGTACTGCTACTGAATGTTGGCATGGACTAAAGCAAGATCGTGGAAAAAGCAATTTGCAGTTATGTTTTGCTTATATTAACACATGGAATCTCAAATCATGTCTGTCCGAGGTCAAAGGTAACTTGGATTATGTCAGTGTTTTCACATTAATAAAAAGTAATTCATTACTTTGCCTAGGACTGCATGTATTTAATAGCTTCATTTGAGTGGTAGGATATGATTATTAGAAGAACCATGAAAATAATGTCGGTTAAAATTATGAACTAGACTTAAAGCTCCTATAGTTAAAAGTTATATTTGAAGTACATTTGAAATGTAACTGTAAGTTGTATTTCTTTAAAATAGCACTGCTTGATTTCTTAAAAAAAATGGAAAAAAGAAAAGCAAAAGTCTCTCAAATTGTTTGCATTGGCAAAGTACGGTATCATCTCTGCTCCAAGATTCAGCATTTCAGCATTTTTGTTCAACTAGTGGTGCGATAGTAATTGCTAAGCCCTGTGAGAACTTACTCATCATTCATTCAGTCCTGAGTTTCTGTTGGACTGCCATTCATTTCCTGTTTGCTTCCAAATTCCTACCTTGTCCTGAAGTCTCCACCCTCTGCTAACATGGCCATACTTGGGTATGTTGTAATTTCAGGCTATAATGGGTGTGGATGGCTTGGAATGACATCAGAGATATCTCTTTTTAGATGTATATGTAGGGGTAAAAAGGCTTTGATCTGTCAGCCAAGGATGAATTGCTACAAAAATTAGTGGAATATGTGGAAGGATTTGACAAATCCAAGTCGAATGTATTAAACTATGCACATTTTAATTGTTGCAGGTGACATTCGGTTTGTATTGTGCTATCTTCCATCTACTTACCCTGCCCTTGGTTAACACAGGACATAGAATACTATAGGATATGTTAAACAGGTTCTTACTGTGGGTCAGTACGTTTCCAATTGCAGATGTTCAGCACTGCCTCTTGTAGCAGCCATAAGTTAAAGAAAAAGCTAGATATCTAGGTTTTCTTAAAAACAAATAAAAATTACAAACTTAGAATGATTAATCTTGTTCTTTTAGTGTTTGAATCTCATGGGAGCAAAAGCCTAACTATAAAACAGTTTAGTGCTAGAATTAACTTGAAGAATTAGTAATTAGTTAATTAATAATCTTAATCATTTTTCCCTAGGATACACATAAATGGCTTTATCAGATAATACATCAGCAGATTACAGTTACATATCCATGTTTTGGATGCAGCAATTTAACTTCCTGAAAAAGAAGAAGAAAAAGATTTTATTGTAGTGCTGCCTTTGAGCCTTGATACATGTCAGGATTTTGAAACAATTCTGAGATATGCCACTAGATTTTTTTTTTCCAAGTATTCTATTTCTGTAGTAAAATTATTAGGCTTGTTGGATTGCTGAAGAGCCCGCTGTCTCGCCTGTAAGGATACACTAAGAAGCAAGCGTATACAGCTTTTAGGGCAATTGCAATTAGCTATAGTAAGCAGGACAGTTAAAATTCGTCGATCTGCTGAAGATATCAGGGCAATGGCAAAGCTTTTTAGTGCCCTTAACATATTTACTGAGTAAGTTGTGATCTTCTGTAAGTAAATGGTAATACTGGACTGAAACAACCTTGGTACGTGTTGAAGGCTGATTTTATTTTAGTAATTGTCTAATTTTGAAGTGTTCTGTTTTCAATTTTACACCTTTCAGCTTTTTCAATTTTTACAACATAGGAATATCTTTAACTCGGAATGTCTCTACATCAGTTTTTACTAGAGCCAATCACCTGCCATGCATGGAACAGAGACCGTACTCGTAAGTAATATGTTAGTTTTAATGTTTTTTTTCCAGTGGTATTTGCTTGCTGTTTGTGATCTTGTAATGTTCTAGATCATGTTTAGGGAAGTATGGTCCAATACATAGTGCTGCATATTGAATATTCCACTTATGATCCAAAAAGCACACATCTTCTAAATCTGAACTTTATTAAACCTGTTACTGGAACTCGGGCATAGGAGCAAATCTAGTCTTACTAGCTCTCCAGAAAGCTTTGCCTCTTGGTTTGCATCTCCTGAAAATATGATCTGCCCTTACCCTCTTTTACCCTCCATTTCTGTACCCCCAAACCAGCCCTTTAGTAGCCCACTTTTCTACTAGAACGTGGATTGTTATGTTCAAAATGTGTTGTCTTTCTGTGTGGTATACTCATGACTGTGTTATGACCATAATTATTTAAGATTATCCAGGGATGTTGGCCCTTTGTTTACAAAACCCTTGTCATGTTCTGAAATTTAGGAATACAGGCTTTAGATTGGAAAGTCTTTCCAAGCAAAGCATTTGTTACTAAAAAGTCTTCTGTACTATTGTTTTATTTCTTCTTCAAGAGATTGCCATTAGCCCTAATAATCATGAAGTCCACATCTACAAGAAGAGTGGGAACCAGTGGGTAAAGGCTCATGAGCTAAAAGAACACAATGGACACATTACAGGTAAGTGCAAATTGTGCTGTGCCAGACAGTAGATTCATCCGCCCCCTGTTTTCCCCAGCCGAGAATCTGAGCAGGAAATCTGCAAGTGTTGGGTAAATACATCTTTTTATAGGTTGGCATTCCCACTTAGAGAGAGCTTTGCAGCATTTTTCTGGACTGCATGCAATGAATGTTAGGAAGGAAAGCCCTCTTCAGGTTCCAGACATTTCCAGTAACTGAGCCTTTCTATCTATTGCTTATTTTTCATCCAGAATTTCATTGCTCATGTCATTCATGAGAATAAATTTTCAGTCTTTCTGAAGTAATCTGGTTGTGTGTCAAACTCTCCTGGTGATGGACGCTGCTCTCTTTCAAGTGCTGGTATTAAAACTTCATTGCCTTGGTTTGTGGTTTCCGACAGCAATAAATATCCTTTTGTAGGGACTGTATAAACACTTGAAGTGGTCAGTCCTGGACATATGACAGACCATCAGTGAGCACATTTTACTGCAGTCCCAGAGTATCTGTACATCTGCAATGAAAATGTAAGAAGAGCTGCCATGATGAGTCACAAGGTGTTATTTTAAAAATGTGATTTATCCTGCAGTAGTCTTTTATATTGCTTTTTTTTTTTCTGGTGATATTTTTATAAGGGCTTTATTCTCTAAGGAAATGAAGGTAATTAATACAAGCACTTGCCCAAAACAGCAATATCCTTTATTCTGTTCTCAACTCAGTAATGGGCAGAAGTATCTGCCCAACAGCATTTTGCAGGAACTTTATTCAATTTATCTGGCTCTTGCTGTCAAAGAGCACAACTGTAATTGCTCTTTTGTGAAGAGTCACTTGGGCTGAGTTTACAAATGACATGCTGTTCCCCAAAGACATTTCTCTTGTACCTGTTAGTGTTAGAAGCCAAATATTCATGACTTGGGAAAAGAGCTCATTCTGCTTTCCTGCATAGCATATACCTTTGGAATACCAAATGCTGTGGTTGTCGTAAAGAGTAGACTTAAACTGTGGTTAGAGGCACGAGATAGGCTGATCAAACCGCTTGTTGCTTCTAACAGGAGTAATTCAGCTGCTTCAGAGTCTGATCATAAGGATCAAGGTCCCTTATCTTGCTTTCTGTGTCTTGATTTAAATATTTGTGGTGAAGTGATTCTGTTCACTTATAGGAAAAGCATTATTCACTCTTCTTACTGGTTTAGTTTTGTGCTAAGCTAAAAAGCTGAACTTGCCATGAGTCAGAACACTGGTGCTGGTGCAAGGGTGGTGATGAGAAAGTAAAGTAACAAGAGGCAGGATGGTCCCCTGTCAAAGGCAGCGCTAGATTGACTTTATGGAACAGGTTTCAGTCTACCAACCTCTTTGACACTGAACTTTTTAAGCATAAACCTATTTTGAAATAGACTATATATGAATAATATGGTAAAATTAGTGCAAATTATTTCCATAACTTCTATCCTGTTTTCAGTTTGTGTGCTTAAGGAGTGTTTTGAATATAGAACACAGTTATGAAAAACCATTGAAATATAGATTTGTGGCAGGAGAGTTAAGGATTGCACTCTGCATCTCAAAAAGGGATGCTAAAGAAAAGATGAAAAGTAATGTTGCCATAAGACTTCCCAGTTGAGAACGTCCTTCATTGCATAGGAGGGGAAAGAAGCAATGGTTGGCTTATTGAAGGCTTAATTTGAATTTGTTATTTTTGCTTGGTGAATGTTTCTTGTGGCACAGCTTAAATAGACGTGGAGAAAATGTAAGGATTGTATCAGTACATAAAGACTGATAACTTCTAAACAAAAATTCCCTGCTACCTAAGCTTCTAGATCATGACTGCGGTCTGGCAGCAAGCAGACAGCTATGTGAGAGGTTTGTGCGTAGTTTTAGAATTGCTAGGTTTCAGCTGTTGATACCGGTCTCTTGCAGAAGTCCGTGATTTGAAGTCTGCGGGCGGATGGGCCTCAGCCAGTCTGCAGAGCTCCATCTGTTGGCCAGCCGTCAGGGCGGGCTTCCCTAGCAGGGAAATACCTCTGGAATCTGGAAATCTGGGCTCTGCAGTTTTGGTGAAAGCTAGCGGGAGAAGCTGATATCCCTAACAGTTGAAAATGGTTCCTGGAGAATAAGGGAAGAGGGGGAATACTAACATAACATTAATAACTGTCTCTGTAGTAGAAGGCTGTGAGATTGTCTCTGTTTTGGCTTGCTGTAAAGCAAACCGTATAAAGGGAAAATGTTATTAATGTGAACTCTAAATTGCAGGTATTGACTGGGCTCCCAAAAGCGATCGCATTGTAACTTGCGGTGCAGACCGTAATGCCTATGTCTGGAGTCAGAAGGACGGCGTATGGAAGCCAACCCTTGTGATCCTGAGAATTAATCGTGCAGCCACCTTTGTGAAATGGTCTCCCTTGGAGAATAAATTTGCTGTGGGAAGTGGAGCTCGACTTATATCTGTGTGCTATTTTGAATCTGAAAATGACTGGTGAGCTGTTTAATTTCCGTTTATACCTTTAACATTTCACAGGAAAGCTAAAGCCTGGATTTTAATGGTGGTAACTAGGTTACTATTTTCCTAATTCCTAAAATCTTCGGTAAATGTAGGGAGTTAGGCCTCATCAGTTCCTTCATGGACTTTTTACATCTTAGGGAGTGGGTTCTCTGTTTTACTTCTTTTCTCTGGTGCAGCATCTATGGGCCTTTGACTCGGCCTGTTTTCAGGTTATACATGTTGACATGGGTGTGTTCTGGCTGACTGCTCTAAACATATGTTGCTTTTCTAAAAGTTCAAGAATTTCTGCAGAGTAAAATTTTCTTTATGGCAACTGTATGATTGAGAAAAGAGAAATGCTTCCTCTCCACAGCTCCTTCCAGAATGCATGATGAAACCTTAACTTGAGTCTTTCTTCCATACAGCTTTATTTTGGGCCGTTTCTTGTCATCAAAGAATTCAAGTCTGTCACTTATCTCCAGGGTGGTCTATTAGAAGATGTTCAAACTTGTCATCTACGTGTTCTGTATTCTGTCATTTATTCATGTCACAGGTCTAGATTTCAGACAGGACTATCACCAATATTTTAAAGATTGTTTTGGACTTTTATGCTTTCCAGCATATTCACTTGTTAATGTTTTCTCTGCCTCACTTGTCTGCAGAAGAATCAAAACCCCATATGTTGAAGACAGATAATTTAATGTGATCCTTAAAACTGCTTGTGCCTGATGGAAGTAAATTCAAAGAAAAAGCATCATCATCCCAAAGGCCATCAAGTGAATAACGGATTTCATTACTATTTTTGTAAATAGTTCAGACAGACTAAATCTGCTGAGACACATTTAGGCTAATATTGATGCGTTCAACATCAAGGCCACTTTTTGTTGTACTTCAAATAATTGAGATGTGTACACTGATCATATTGGTAGTTCACCCATTTGGTTGTTGCGTTTTATAGTTATTATTAAACAGTAGAAAAGTTGGTAGGCAAGAGAGGTGACTGTAAAACTCATTGGAATGAGCTGGAGAGGTCTTGTACTTAATGATCTAAGAAAATAGTGCTTCTTAGCTCAATATCATGGTCAAAGCTGAGCTCTTATTCATAGGATGTAAGGGACCAGGCAATTACTGTGCAAAATTCACTTAAGGACTTCCATCTGATGCATTATAAAATTTTGTTAGAAGGTAAATAGGACTCAGTGGAGAGATAAATATTTAACATGAGTTTGTTCATAGTATTTAAAATTTTAATTAAGATAACCGTGTAAAGCTCATGGACTGTACGAAGGAATATGAAAGATTTAGGCATAATGTGTGTTTTGTAAAACTGATGTGTTTCATCACTGGCAAGTGGTGATCTTTTTGAGGAGTACTTGATGGATTTGGGGGGTTGGTAAAATATTTAGTATAAATTTTTATATATCTTTTATCTTTTTTTCCTTAATTTAGGTGGGTAAGCAAACACATTAAAAAGCCCATTCGTTCCACTGTCCTTAGCCTGGACTGGCACCCCAACAATGTTCTGCTGGCTGCAGGATCCTGTGACTTCAAGTGCAGGTGAAAGAAAATAAGGCATCTGTAAATCAATCTGCATTACTGGTTCAAGTTGGTCAGTAGCATGAGCATGTTGATCCTGCATTTGCTATTAGAGTAGAAGATGGCTTATTGCGTACTGTTGTTGTTGCCAAAATAAGATATCCAGCTTGAGAAACTCTGGCCTTGGTGCTACTGCGTGCTGCCTTTGGACTACTACCATGTATCTGCCAAGGGATACGCCTGAATTGAATGAACTGGTGGGTTTCTTTACTAGCAGTACACAGAAGGGGTACTGCTATGCATGTGCTGAGTGCCAAGGTGTAGTTGTTAGGCTGAAATTAGACTAGCAGGTGCTATCTTGTAGAATAGCAGCACTGCCAGTTAGAGTTTAAAAAGCAGTATCCTAATGGTGCGGTTCCAAAACTCAGAGTAACTCGGTACTTCCGAAGGCGGTATCTCTTTTTCTTCCCTGAGTCATTTGTTCTTTCCCCTTTGGCTGTGCTCACTGTAATGTTCTTGCAGCCCTGTGGTGAGCAGGGTGAAGGAATTGATCCACCTGAACCTCAGTGCAACAAAACACATTTTTGAAGAGCATTTAAAAAAAAAAAAAAAGGTTGGTAAAAACTCTCTCATTGGCATGTGAGATGAATGGCGTAGTGTTTCAAACTGATTGTGATGTTACACCATGAGGGATAGGTCCTGCAAGTTGCTCTGTGCTGAGTGATTGGGGGCACTGCAATGAAGTCTGCATGGGAACCGTCTGCAGTTTAATTCATATTTTACTTAGTCACTTGTACCTTGAATACTAATGAAAGTTTCTTTTCTTAAGTTCTTTATGTAATAGGGCAATTTTTAAGCTTCAAAGTGTGTACTAAAATTGACTAAGAAGGAGTGGGAGGGGGGAGGTGGGACTGACTATTACATTCATTATTTCAGAATGAAGCCCAGGCATCTAAGTTCTATCCTTTGATACCTTTTTATGTAAGGCAAGAAGTTAAATGGAAGCTGGGAAGAAGAGGAGAGTTGGCTCCGTTTCCTGGCTTATCTCCAATTTTAAGTAGAACTATACATGTTCACTTCCTTTCACAAAAAATGTGTTATAAAATGTACTCATTCATCTTCCAAAAGCAGCTGCTTTTCACATGTGGAATTTTTTTCATGTGTGTTCATAAAGCATCTCAGGACTTTGACGTTAGGTCAACTGAGATATATATATGTATATGTATGTATATATCTGCTACTTTGGACTTGAGCTCTTTTATCTCCAGGCTTTGTCTGGTGCTTGTTATGTACACTGCATCCCTGATTATGTCCTCTTTCCTGTTTTGGTTGAGAAGTTAAATTTGCATCATTTTCTGTTCAGTATGTTTGGGGTTTTTTTTAAGAAAGTCAAGGTGTGGTTCAGTCAGTTTCCTAGGATCCTAGGAGCACTCTCTAGAAGACTTGCTTAGTCTTTTGTTTCTCATCAGAAAACTCATTCTGTCCTGCATCTTATTTCTCTGAAGATGGGGTATATTTTGAAAAAAACAGATCTTGGTTTAAAACATTTGGGAAACTTTCTGCTCTTCCTTAACATTGTACTTTAGGATGAGTCATTTTATAGTTTTGCTGCTTTTATCAAAGAAATCTCCATATAGAAACATTAAAGAAAGGAAAAGTAATGGAGAATGGTGCTGCGTTTATGTTTCTATTTCTTCCCCAAAGCCATGAAAGAATATTATTTTTGGTAAATGCTGAATACAGATGCCTAGAATTCCAGTTCTAGGGAATGTTCAGTTGCGTATTAAAGATAATAAAGATATCTGGGCCTGAAGCATGCATCTGCTCTGATAGGTGGTTCTGAAGAAAATTATGAACTGCATCTTCCAGAGCCACTGCGACTAGGTGGGAAACATTTTGGAAAAAGAATGGAGGGCAGAAGAGGCCCCAAGGTGATAGGTATTCAGCAGAGGTTTTTTGGTGACTGGTCTAGATGAGCTCCTCTTACATTTGTCTTTAGAAACATATATATATATAGTTAAGAGCACCTCATTTTATGTTCTTGCTGGAACAATGTTGCTGAGGGAATTAAAGCCATTTTCCAATGTTCTTTGAAGGCTGGGGCCTTCAAGCTGAGATGCTTTTGGTTTTAAAAGCAAAGGAGACTTTAGTAAGGGAGTAGACTTTTTTTTTAACAGTTATCTTCAAGGTCTTTCACTAGTTAGGAATGATTTTTCTGCCTTGTGTCAAAGGCTCTTGCTTTAAACATCTTGTCCTATTTCCATACATTAAGAGAACCATCCTTTTAGATGTCTCTGTAAAATAAAGTTTGTTGAAGGATTATTGTTAGATTATATTTAAACTGATAGAGCCAAATATAAATTCTTACTTAATTCTCTGAAAATCTGTACCTAATATAGCTGCAGTTAAACCCTTCTTGTTCCAAATGATAAGCTTTATTTAAATAAGCCGAACATAGGTACCTTTTGAAGTGCATACCCGACACATGTAAAAGATTTAAAAAACGGGGGGGGGGGCAACATTTCCTTAAACTCACTATAAAATAATTCCTTTTTCTGTTTGACTGCAACCATGAATATTTGATCACAGTTTTTCTTTACTGGAATGTTTCTCTGGTAGTAGTATGGCGTAGCTCACTTACTCCTCCTGTTCAATGGACTCTAATCCTATGTTTGTGACGTCCCAGTAACTTCCATGGTAACAGTCAAGAACACCATATTGTGGCATGTCTGAATCATGCAGAAGGAATTTGATGAAAGGGGGAGGCTTTCTATTTAAACATATCTTGAAAATTGTAGTGCTGGGAAAAAAACCTGTAAAAACATTGTGGTATTTCAGGTTTTCAAGGCATTCTTTCAGTAATGAGCCAGAATAAGGTAGCTCAGAGCCCCGTTGCTGGCATTTGAACATCAGTTTTCTTTCTTTGAAATCCTGCTAAAGAGCAAATGTTCTTAAAAAGTGGGTAATTTCGTAGGTGTTTGTATTAGCTTTTAATTACACAGTGCAATTCGTGTGGTTTTTCTCTAACTGAACAATTGACTCAGAGAGTTATTAGCACCACAAAAGGATGAAAGCGAAATCTTAGCACAGTGGAAAATGCAAAGGCAGTGTATGTTTTTGTGCCATCTTCTGGAAAAAAAGGAGAGAGCTACAAAAACAGCATTTATGAGAAGCTTTTATGCATTACACCCTTTGTACTATTGCTTTCTCTTTGTATACCGAAGCTTCCCAGCCACTAGAGGCTTGTTTAAAGATATCATAGTATTTTGTTTTGGTAGAATTAGAATTCATCTCTTTGCTTCCAATGTGGAATGTACATGCAGCTCCCAGGAGGTTCTTTCTGTCTTTGTTCATACTGAAATCTTTTCTTTGCAGGGTCTTTTCTGCTTACATTAAGGAAGTGGATGAAAAACCAGCCAGTACGCCGTGGGGCTCCAAAATGCCTTTTGGGCAGCTGATGTCAGAATTTGGGGGTGCTGGAAGTGGCGGATGGGTACACAGTGTCAGTTTTTCTGCCAGCGGTAACCGCCTAGCCTGGGTCAGTCATGATAGTACTGTGTCAGTTGCTGATGCCTCAAAAAATATGATGTAAGTATCCTCTTTCTGTTAGTTATTAGCTGTTTGACATAGGAGGAAGCATGTGGAGTATTGTGTGGAGCTGTGACTGCTGTTTGCAGTTTTAACAATTTTACTGTAGGCCCCAGGAGTCTCTCTGAGGCCTATATAAATAAGAATTCTAGATTATCTAATTTAAATTTCTTACAAGAATTCTTCAGTCTATTTACTTTGGGGTGGGGAAAAAAGCATTTGAAAAAAATAACGTTCCATTCTAGTGGTTGGGGAAACGATATTTCTGTGTAAATGGATTCAGGAGAATCCAGAAGCATGTTCACTCCATCACTGCTAAGACCCTATCCCCAACCAGGATTTGGAAAATAAGTTGTTCATTTCATGACGTGTTAATTCCAACCACTGTCCTTAAGACACTGCTGCTGCAGTTTCATTTTAGACCTTCCAATCCAACAAAATATTTTATTAACAATTCCTCCTTCTGCTCCTAATCTTGATCTGAATAACTCTTCAGTGTCTGTGGCTTTCTAGCCAAGAAGGAAGAGAGTCCAGATATGTTTTGATAGCGGAGATCTCTGGTGGCTCATCCAGGCATTGCACTGCTTCATTTTGAATTATGGTTCTGATGGCTGCAGTACCTGACTGGGGATATCATTAAGTATAAAGTGTTCTAGAATTCTTCTCTCATTTGTTATAAAGTCAAAAAAGTTGACTTAATTTGACATACAGGCTTTTTCCTCCTGAAAATATTATTTCAAGCACTAAAACTTCAAGTGTTCTTATGTGCAAATTAATAGCTTCATCAATTTGAACTTTTTTTTAGGGATATTTTAAAATTCTGTTTAGATGCAATACTGGATAACTTCAGCCTTTCACTTGGAAAACTTCCTGTTTGTTATAGATCTTCCAGAACACTTTCATTAGGTTAAAACTTTTTATTACAAATTATAACCTTCTGGTGTCACCTCAGGACAACTGGGCTGCAGTGACTTCTTTTCCAATAATCCTTGTGTGGGAATGGTCTCTATTTTTTGTTGGAGCCAAAGATGAGAGGTTTCAATGAAGTCCTCTAACAAATGTTCTTGTGTTCAGGGTTTCGCAGCTGAAAACAGAGTTCCTCCCACTCCTGAGTGTGTCATTTGTCTCTGAGAACAGTGTGGTGGCAGCTGTAAGTGTCTATTATTTTCTCCTTGTAGAGTGTTCTGGTGTTTTGGAGAGGGAGAAACACCATACATTAAGAAGTTAGTAATAAGCAAGCTCTTCCATAGTGTCAGTCTTTGCATTTCTGCGATTCACAGCAGCAGAAAAACAAAATGGTGATGATCGTGGTTATGTTTCCTGACACTCTTTCGTGGTGTTCGATTGCAGGGCCATGACTGCTGCCCGATGCTCTTTAACTGTGATGACCGTGGCTTGCTGACCTTCGTTTCTAAACTAGACATTCCAAAACAGAGCATCCAGCGCAATATTTCCGCTATGGAACGCTTCCGAAACATGGATAAAAGAGCCACTACAGAAGATCGTAACACTACCCTGGAGACGCTGCACCAAAACAGTATAACGTGAGTGTCTTGGCCGGCAATGCGAGGGGAAGGAACGCTCTCCACATCACTTTGGTTTCCCAGGATAAACTGCAAACCTCTGAGTGCCCAGATTTGCCCTATCTGATGGGTGTAGCTGGTATCCCATCTCCATTTTAGCCCTTCACTAACAGCTGTCTGTTTCTTGGACTTACGTGGAAGCTGGCAAAGTTAATCATTAACACCACGTGCATGCTACTTCTGTTTGCTCATGTTCTGTAACTTGACCACAGCTTATCTTATCAAATATGTAGATGGTTCACAAGAGGTTGGCAGCACTGTGAAAAATCTCGTTGGCAAAATTCACCTGGAACAGGAATTCACATACCAGTTTCCTATTTCAGATATTATTTCCATGTGTATTTATTCATCAAAAGGATCAATTCAGGTTAATCAAGTAAAATATCCTTGCATTAAAAAAAGTATGTGAGCCCAGAGGATGCTGACATTTCTGAACCAGTTTGTCTTTATTCAAGGAAAATGTTTAGGCTACAGCCACCAAGTGATAAAAGAGCTTTCAGCACCCTTTTTCTTTGCTTATTTTTCTGAAGCATTGTACCAAAAATCTAGCATAAGCTCTGGTATACTCATGTCTCCCTTTGAGAGAGTAGGAGTTGAATTCGGCCCAAATTTCCCAGCTTTTTGGCTCTCTGGGGTGGGTGTCTGTGTTACAGCTATCGCTCTCTCTTTTCAGCCAAGTGTCTATTTATGAGATAGACAAACGAGATTGTCGTAAATTCTGCACCACCGGCATTGATGGAGCAATGACCATCTGGGATTTCAAGGTATGATTTTACTACTGTGTTTATGTGAACAAGGTGCAGTGGTGGGGTTTTTTTAATCTCTAGCATCAACTCCTGGGGCTCAGCCCTAATAGAGATTTTTTTAGCAGCAGGAAATCCTAATATTCAAGACCATTAGTAAACTCCATAAGGAAGACAAATCCAAGATTCAGCATAAATGCAGATATACTTTGCTTAGCAGATGGTGCTAATCCAGACTTAATTTTTTAATGTAATCACTTAATGTCCCTGTAGGAATCCCGCTAATTCTTTCCTTCTCCGACCTCTACCTCAGCCACAGTCAGGCTGGAACGATCACTGGTATGACACAGCCTGCTGCCTTCTTGCTTCCATCCTTTTGGATTCAGCTCCCTGTCTTTCTGCAGAACACGGTCCTGCCCTCTCATAATTAACTTACCAAAGTAGCAAGAAGTTACCTCGAACAGTCAGGAAATAGAGTCAGCACCCTACTGAAAACCCTGCCAGGATTTCATAACGCGAGTGCTTGCTTTGCTGAGGACTGGCCAAGAGAGGTCTCTGCTGGCCTCCCCCGGCTGCTGAGAGCTGTGCGCTGCCTTTTGGGAAAAGAATCGTTTCTCTGTATTCTATGACGCCAGAAAGCTCTGGTGGGGACAGGAGCCAAATAAGAAATTGAGGTGATATATAAGCTGCTTTAATGCAGTTTCAGGGGAAGGGGGTGGAATCGTTTATATATGCATGGGTCTGAAATGAATGGTTGTACTGGTCTCTGGCGGTTGAATATGAGGCTAATCTCAGGTATTCAGGGTTTTTACTCTTTTTCCTTACCGTCAGCATTCACACTGAGTTATTTAACACAGATACTGTAGCAGGTTGTGATGAAGATTTTTCTCTCTTTCAAGACCTTAGAGTCCTCTATCCAAGGTCTACGAATCATGTAAAGATGGATTCCCGTGATCTAGCCGGACAAACTGCTTGACAGAATGCAGCTCCCACATCTGCACAAACCTGAAAAGGGAGGAGGAAGGTGGAATATTTGGAAACACTGAGAAAATACAGCTTGGCAGATTTTCTTTGAGTCTAAATTTGGTGAATTGTGTTGGTTTCAAAATCAGCTGTGATTGTTCTTTTTTTATTTTTATGCGGTTGGTTGTTTCATTCCATTCTTTACCAAAGCTGCTCCTTAAGTAGTTTATTGCAGGAAGTTATGAATCACTAACTTAAAAGGGGAATTTTATGTAAATTGTCTGCTAGAAATAATAATAATAAAAAAAGAAAAACTGATTCTTTGTTTTGATGTTCATTAGCAGTGATTAAAAAGGGATATTAAGGGAATTAACTCTGAGGGAGGGGGTGGGAAACCCCTGCACTGCTATTTTATGGCCTTAAAACAGGAAGAGTTCACCTTAACTGGAAGTTTCATAAAGTTGACAGTTGAAGACCTGGAGTTCTGAATATCTGGATGTGAAGGTTCAGCTGGGCTTCTTTCGGGGAATTGTTCCCTTGAGGTGATGATTTTGGAGGATGAATGATTTTGTCCTGCTGACTCTTAGTTCTGTCTGCCCAGCATTTAATCCAGTAATAACAGCAAATTAACCTGAATGTCTTTTTTATTGTCCATTTCATGGGTCATAGTTTTCCAAAGATGAATGACCAGAATTACTTGCCTTTTAGGATTTGTACAAAGACTTCTCGCAGTGCAGTGCCTGGGATACGGGGTGAAGGGCTGCATGTGGAAAAATCTGCTGAGCTGGATTGTAGGAGGACAAATTCAAAGCAAATCACTCTTTAAGTCTGTGAAGCTACACAGGCCTGCGTGTCGTGTTAGAGCAGAGCGCTCAGCCTCTGAAATTCTGTGTTTATAATGACTGGTGGAGAAATGAAGCACGTGTAGCAGAGGTATCAGCGTGGTCTGGCGTTTGTGCAGATCCTTTGTCTCCCAGTGACTGTATCTTTTGGAGCTCGGTTCTGAGCCTCGGTAGCTCCCTGAGGTATTTGCACGTAACTTGTTTTATTCACATGGTCTCGTTCCTCTTACCTGTGTTGCTGCCTTGGGGCTGGAGACAGACTGTGCTCCGGGGGGGTTATCTGCCTCACAGCATTGCTTTACAAGGTTTAAGACTTTTGTAGTTTCTGTTGAAAATGCAGAAGTGTCTTAAAAAAACCCCAATGACTAAATTTACCACTTCCTCTGCTTGCTTCACCCACTGCTCATCTCAGCTCCGAGTGATTGAAAAGGGAGGGCGGCAGATAAGCTCACAAAGCTGACAAATGCTCTTGTTCTGAGAGCGAACTGTGTCCGTCACGGGGCTGAATCGTTCTCAGGTGCAGTGCTGTTTGTGTGCAGAGAACGAATGGTTTTCCCAGTTCCTTCAGATTTTATGTCTCCCACCTTCTTCCCCTGGCAGCCAAGCGTGGCGTTGCAGTTTCCTCTCCCTTTAAACATAAAATAATGTCTGTTTAACCTCTGCTCTTGCAGTCTGGTGAGCTGATGTGTATGATAACTCCTTCTGGGGTTGGGTTTATCAGCTAGGATAAAATGCTTCTGGAGTTAAGTGTCTTCTGGATCAGAGTGACCCCCCCAGCCTTGGCGGATGGACAGAGGAGCGTGGGTGTGGCTTTGTCCATCTCTGAGTGTACCATTAGGTGCTTACCTCTCACAGACAGCGATGATTTTGTTTCTGAAGTCACTTTTGAAAGTGTGGTGGTTTATTTCCCAAAACTGTTAAAAAAATCGATTCTCAAATATACGTCCCAAATAATATAGAAGAATGGGGAAAAAAAAATCTAACGAGAGAGCGGAGAAAAGGGATCTCTAAATTTTTGTGCCTTGTTCATTTTCTGCATGACAGGGCTGGAGAAGGTAGAAGGAGCCCGTTTGCTCCACAAAGCCAACAAACTGAGGTTTGAGGAAACTGCCCTGCGTTACTGTCTGGGAAACGCGCATGCTAGAAGTCTGAGATTAAACACAGATTGGAGATATTTATGTTAGAAAAGGACTGAGCAAGGGGAATATAAACAGCCATCACTCAAGGTGTAATTCAGCTTAACCCTGCCTCGTGCACAGGGCTGGGGGAGCGCTCGGCTCCTTTTGCTCCATCCGATGGTGGGAGCCGGTGGCTCTCGGGGTCTCCAGGCCGTCGCTCCGAGCTGAGAGGATGTTCTGCTGCCGTCCCACCTCCGGTGTCCGTCAGCCACGGCGCAGGTAGGTGGTTGTGTTGCCTCTGCTGTTTCCCTGGTCACCTCCTCTGTCTGCAGTGCTGTCCTGTGTGTCCAGCGAGGGTGAGAATTCACTAGCGTGGCGCGGTAACCGCGGCACCGGGCTCCTTAGCACGTGTTGTGTGTGCTCAGGGTGACAGTGCCTTTGAAAGCGATGTTCACAGTAAAGCTCATGGTTGCAGTCGTAATTACGGTTAACGGACTGTTGGGGCAAGAAACGGGGCTCTGCGCAAGCAGGGACTGTTCGCTGGAACCTGCCTGAAAAGCTCCCCAGCTTCGAAATGAAAAGTAGCTGCAGAATCGCTGCCGCTTTTCATCGCTTCTGCCCCACCTCCAAGGAAAACCCAAACAAAAAAAAAACCCACAACTTCTGGTGTCCTCAGCATCCGTGCAGCGGGACGGTTCCTCTACGGCCGTTCTGCCGAGTCCCTGAGCGTTACAAGATGTGCTGATGAGGGTGTGGGAGGGTCTTTGTGCTGGGTTATTCCCCTGTGGGCTGTGGAGCCCGGGGGAAACCCAGGCAGTGTTCAAAACCGGCGTGTCCGCGCCGGAGGCATCTCACTGTGCTCAGAGAGGAGCAGCAGGAGCAGCCTCAAGACCAGGAGTGACGAGGAACCGCGATGGCAGACGAGGAACCGCTCTGCAGGTGCCGTGGGGGTGATGCTCTCCTCTCCCTTCTCCCAATGACACCCTGATCCCTGCTGCGGCAGTGGAGCTGACCGTCCGTTCGCTCGCAGCCCTGCCTGGAAGGGGTCTGATGTGAAGGGATGGGCAGAGGGACAATCTCCTGTCCTGCGTCCTCCCGTCCCGTGCAGGCATGAGCGGCTGGTCTTGGTGCGGGGCTGGTGCAGGGAGCGGTGGTTGGACACCTGGGAAGCCTGGACCCTCCTGATGAGGAGCAGAGGCAGAGCAGCTCCTAGCCCAAGGAGGACATGCAGGCAGCAGGAAAAATCTTCGAGAAGTGGCATTTGAGATGAGGCTGGACGCTGCGATGGGCAAACTGCTGCCAGCGGACGGGGCAGCTGGCTGCTTCCCAGAGGGACTTTTCCCACCATGTCCTGGCCAGAGCCATGGGGACCCACCGCCCTCCGGGGACATCTCGGGATCTCCACACGCATCTGCATGGGGTGATGGCAACACGTGTGAAGGGAAGGGTGGCTGACAGACCTGGGAGAGACGAGCTGCCCGCTCCGTGCCCCCCCACAGAGCCTTTTCCTACAGCTGACCCTTCCCTTGGGGATTAACTCTGCAGCTCAGCAAATCCGAGGTTATTGTACCCGCATCCTGTGTCTCAAGCCCCATCGGGGCCCTGCCCTCCCTGGATGAGACCCTGGTGTGCTGCTGTCCCCCTTCTGCAATGTTTCTCCGGGAGGGAGGGGGTCTGTGCATCCCTCCACGTGTGACTCTGCAGCCGGGGAGCGAGAAGCCAGAGCCCCTCTCTCCTTCCAGCAGGAGCTGAGCTCCTGGGCATTACCCTGCCTGGGCAGGAACGGGATAAAAATTCATTGCTCTGAAGCAGGATGGAAAAAAAAAAATAGAGGGGGCTGTGGGGGTACATGCTGAGCGTGTTGGGAACAGAGTGGTGCCAGCAGCCAGCCTGGGCTCGGCTCTGGGCTCAGCGGGATGCAGGAACCAGCAGCAGCCGCCGCTCCATGCAGCCGGATCCAGGCTCCGTGGGGTCCTGCCGAGCTGCGAATCTCCCCGCGTGGGAGGCGATGCTGACGCACGGCTTGCCCCGGGTGGGCTCTGACCCCAGCTATTGCCGCAGGACCTCCCTGCTGCATCCATCCCCCCGAAACGCTTCAGGGACCGCGGGTCAAGCACCCCTCCCGCAGCCAGAGGGAGAGGATGGGGCTCCTTCCTCCCCACTCTCCTGGGTGCATCCTTTCCCGGGGCGAGTTGCCCGCATCCCACCGAGCAGCGGGGGCTGCCGGGAGCATCGCGGGGCGAGTGAGCCACGCACGTGTGGCGATGGCGGAGCGGCCTGGCTCGCAGGCAGGCAGGGAGGGAGGCAGGGCGGCCGCCGCCGAGCTGCTTTGCGCTCCCCCAACGCCCACGTAAGGAAGTGGTTGCATTTCTCGGAGAGGAAAAGGGAAGTCGGGCTGCTTCGGCGGGGCAGCCAGCAGCTCCCGCCGCTCGCTCCGGGGCTGCTGTTCGTGTCGACTGCCCAGAGTCCATGAACTAGCCTCGTCCTGCCCGTGCCGCCCGTCCTGCCCACGCTGCCCGGCAAGGTAAGGGACGGGGAGGCAGCTCTGCCACCCCACCGCGGAGCTGGGGCTGTCCCGTGGGGGCTGTGGCCGTCGCCTCTCCCCGTGCTCGCACCCTGCTTGAGGGGAGGTGGGGATGCCCTGGGCAGGACTTTTTTGGGGGTCCAAGGGGGGTGCAGGCAGCACCCCACCGCTTGTGGGTTTTGTTGTTGATGTATTTCAGGCTTTTTTTTCCCAGCTTTGGCAGCAAGTTTGAGTTTTATTCTCTTGCTGGAAGCCTGGCAGCTGCGGGGTGTTGGAAGGGGTCCTTCGGTGGGGGTCCTGGGGGGGTCAGTGCTGGCGGAGCCACTGCTGCCTGTGGTCTGCCTGCCTCTCCCCCACGGGCATCAACTGCCCTGGGCTTTCCCCGGGCGAGGAAGAGGAGGATGAGAGCTGCCCTTCGCCTGCCCTGGGGCAACAATGTCCCCCCTGGGCCAGGCTGGCTCCTGGGGCACCTCACCATGGCACTGGGGACAGACGATGGGTGTCCCCAGCTTGGCTAGTGGGAGCAGGGGGGGTGACAGCCTGCAGCTGCCCCAGGGAGCAGAGGGGTCCCGGGGGCTGCTGTGGGAGGACTGGGCCACCATGGTGACCAGGGGCAGCTTTGTGGGGTCCCCCAGCTCCCGATGGGACTGTCACCATGTCCCTGCACTGGTGGGTGGCTCAGCAAAACTGAAAATCCAGCTCCTGCCGTGCACACCCTCCTCCCTGGACGGGGAGGAGCCCCCGGCTCCTGCCAAGGTTTGGTTATCTCCTCCGAGGATGTTTCCGAACAGCTCGGGGCTGGCCGGGGAGATAACGGAGCTGTGTTGGGTCCCCATCCCAAAATTCCCACTTAACTCCCTCGAGAGCCCCTGCGTTGGGCAGGGGGACACCCACGGCCCCACCGATGCTGTTCCCCACTGGGGAAGGGGTGGCTGAGCCCCCCATGGGTCACCCCCCGGCTCCAGCCCGGGCGGAAGCAGGGCTCAGCCCACGGGACGTCAGCGGGGAACCGGCCGTTAACCGGCTGCGGGGGAAATGAGACATCAACCGCTGCGGGGAGCAGCACACCCCCAGGGACGAGAGCCTGGGTGTCTGAGCATCCAAACCACCTCCAAAAAAAAAATTGTTTTCTTAGCAAATATTGAAGGCAGGAAGCATCGCGGCGTGCCCTGCCTCCCATCCCTCCTCCCCAGGGGCTGTTCCAGCCGGGTCCCCATCTCACACATTTTTCTGCTCCGGATCTTTGCAGCCCCGCCAGCAGCATCCCTGCACGCTGATGGTTTTATTCGGTGCTCGGGGTGATGCTGGGGCTGCGGGGCTGGGGGAAGAGGCACGTGGTGACAGCAGCTTTGTACCCTCCTGGGGGTCACCCCATGCTGAACCCCGGCGGGATCGGGGGAGCTGGGGACCCTGGCCGGTGGGGACGGGTGTTTCGGCAGTGGCTCAGCCCTGGGGTGGTGACAGCAGGGGTTGTGCCGTGCGTCGGCGTTGGGATTTCTCCACATGCAAAAGGCAGGTGATGGAGCTCCACGGATTTTTCTTTTCCCCAGCCTGGGGCCGGAGTTTTGCTGGGAGGGACTTTTTTCCTTCCCCTGCACGGTTTGTAGCTGCCAAAGAAAACGGGCAGCGTTCAGGGAGTTCCCAAAATAGCCGAGAGGCGAGCTGTGAGTAATCCCCATCCGTCGAGCCCTGGCGAGGGGTTTCCCTACATCCGTGCGTTACCCCGGCTGGATGGCTGAGGGGCTGCGCCGATGCTCCGAGCCCTTCCCGCTCTGGTGGTACCCGGGGGGGCTGCGGGAAGCTGCTCTGTCCCGTGGCACCGGAGCGGTCGGTGGGCGCTGGCGGGAGCGGCGGGAGCTCGGCTGGGGAAGGGATTAGTCACCAGCTCACTGGGGAGGGACAGGATGGGATGGGATGGGACAGGGTGGGGTGGGAC
>WKFP01015070.1:631836-668192 GCA_011057875.1 Pterocles orientalis | reverse complement strand
TCCTGCCCGCTGCCGCCGCCCCCCAGCCGCCACCATGCAGGAGCTCATCGCCAGCGTGGATCACATCAAGTTCGACCTGGAGCTGGCCGTGGAGCAGCAGCTGGGGGCGCAGCCGTTGCCGTTTCCCGGCATGGACAGTGCGTGCGGGCACCGGGCGCTGCGCGGCTCCCTCTTCCCTGGGTGCTCGGGGACGGTTCTTGTCCCCTGTCCCGCCTGGGAGGAGTCTGGGTTTGGCAGGGGTGGGAGGGAGAGAGGATTTCCAGGGTCTGAGCGCCTTGCCCAGGGTGTATTCTTCCATCCACCTAACTTCTGCTTTCCCTGTGAGGTTCCTGTCTTAATCAAGGTGTTTTTCTTTCCTGATTAATGAAAGCTGCACTTAGTACCCAGCCAGGCTGGAAAATAAAAGTTGAGGCGTTGTTGTGAATAAACATCGTTTTCCTGCACGGTGTTTTATTATTATTTGATTCCCTTTTCATAGATGAGGCATTTTGGTGGCAGGGAGGCTCTATCCTGGTATATCCATGTCCTGGTCTTTAAATCTTTTCCTCCAATTTAATAGCCTGACACAGGTATTCTCAGGAGACTCATAATTTGTTGAAATTTTCTGGCCGGGCTACCAAACCCGTGTTTTAACTCTGTTGAATGTTGTGATGCCTGTTGGTCAGGATCAGCAAGGGATAACACACTAAGGGTTGTTTGAGTGTGTTCTGGTCAATAAATGTAAGACTCATTGTCAGGACTGTAAGTACAGGGTTCACTGACAAGATTGACTTAACAGCAGATGAAAACAGTGTCAATTAAACCTAAATATCTGGAAAGCAAAACAAGCACCCCCAAACCTCTGCAAATTCTCCTTTGTGTCCCCCGAGAAGAACACAGACACTTGAGAGGGCTGGACTTGAACAAGGAACTGACACAGAAAAGTAAATTCCCCAAACCAAAATGCTGCTTTTCTTTGGATGTGAAGGACAAGATTGTCTTTCTGGGGAAGGAAATATTTTAAAAGTTGCCATAAAACTTTGTTAATTATGTTTCTTTGTTTTCTCTACAGAGTCAGGAGCAGCTGTCTGTGAATTTTTTTTAAAAGCGGCCTGTGGAAAAGGCAAGTAATATTTCCAATGCAATTATACTCACAGGAATGGAGGAGGGAAACTAGAGTTTCTAGCACTGGCTGCAGTACTTATCTTTTTTATAAAGATGAGGCATAACCTTGATAGAGGGTAAAAATGAAGGATGTTGGAATAACTGCAGCAAATGTGAAGTAATGGTATTTTTGTAAAGAAGTTGGTGAATAAGCAAAGCTACTGGTAAAGGAAGGCTGGAATTTATCCCAAGCAGACCTTGCTGTAGATGTGCCTGTATTAGTAGCTGTGGGTTGTGGTTGCCAGGATTAAGAGCTGGAGACTACGTTGCTTAGCTCGTTAGAGTGTAACAATAAGACTTGTCCCAAGTGGCCATTGCCACTGAAGACTAAATTCATAACAAAAAGTGACGTGTTCTGAAACTTCTCTTGCAGAGGGGAACAAAGTGTTGCTGTTGCCCTGTTCCTCCTTGTGCGGCAGATTTTGATTGTTCTTTTTTTCCTTTTTCCTTGCCCTGTCCTTCCAAAGGAGGCATGTGCCCGTTTCGACACATCAGTGGTGAAAAGACAGTTGTTTGCAAACACTGGCTGCGAGGACTGTGCAAAAAGGGAGACCAGTGCGAGTTTCTGCACGAGTATGACATGACCAAGATGCCTGAGTGTTACTTCTACTCCAAATTTGGTAAGGGGCATTGTAGCTCCTACTTAGCGTTCCTTGCTAGCCTGGGAATCTGGTGAAGAGGATCCTGGCGCATTCCTCTCATCCGTCTTCAGAGCATTACAGTTCTTCTGTGTCCGATTATATTGTTAGATTGTAATTTTTCCGATCTGCTTAGCTCTTTGACTTGTTATCCCCCTAAATTTGTGATGTATTGTAGATGTCTTCTCTCTCAAGAGCTTGTCCCTTGGGGGAAGAGGGGGGAAGTTCAGATTTTTACTGGGTCTTATGCCTTGTGTTCTGTTTTGGGTATGAGATGAGTAGGCTGAGCAGTTGGTCTTTGCATGACTCTTATTTTTGGGGAGTTGATGAGCAGCAGAGGGCATGGGGGTGCAAAACTTTTATGCACTTGCTTTCCAGCTCTGGAGATCTGGACATAATGAGGCAACTTGCTGTCAGAAACTTACAGTCTTGTAGGTTTCCTTGGATTGAGGTTAGTGTGCAATTTGTAGTTTCTCCACACTTCTGGTGCACTAAATGTTTGGTTTTTGTTATCATGACTGCTCTTTCAAATTTAGTTTCCGCATTGTTTTTAAAAGCACACATAAATAATCCAGTCTGGTAGAACTTTACTCACCGGGAGTGAGTCCTTGGTGTTCCTCATCTAGGTTAAGGCAGGCAGTAAGACTGTTGTGCCTGAACTTATGAATGTTGGTAAGAGCTTTGTGGGAGCTACATGATCCAGGTGATGTTTTGAGAGTCATTTGGTCTCAAACCTGCACAATTCTCTAAGAAGTGTGTTTGCCTTTGGTACAGGGGAATGCAGTAACAAAGAATGTCCATTCTTGCACATTGACCCGGAGTCTAAGATCAAAGACTGTCCCTGGTATGACAGAGGCTTCTGTAAACATGGTATGTATGTCACACACTTGCTGCTTCTGTGGCTATAAATCAAGGGTAGGGTGTTGCTGTCCTTTCTTAGCGTGATCTGCTTGTGTACTTGCTACTACTGAGTGCTGGGGTATGTATATCTGGAAGGTGAACTACTGAGCTTTGTGTTGCAGGTCCCCTCTGCAGACACCGGCACACTCGAAGAGTCATTTGTGTGAATTACCTGGTCGGATTCTGTCCAGAGGGACCTACCTGTAAATTCATGCAGTGAGTATGCTTCCAGTCCCGTCATCTTGTGTTTCCCTTGTAATCCGGTGTACGGCGAATGAGGGTGCTCCAGTGCTTCCCAATGGCTTTGGACATCTGGCCAACGTTTAGTTTGTTGTACCAATTTGAGGATATGGGGCAGGGCGTTAACTTCTTCAGAGAGTTACCAGTAACACTCTGGAGTGGTGATCAGATGCCATCAGTGCAGTGGGATCACGGGGGGTTATATTCCACAAGACTTCACAGGTAGAGGGATATACTACATACTGGATTGTCATTTTTTTTTTTATGTAATTGCTGAGTTTCAGAATGCAAAGAGAAGTGGGGAGGGAGAGGTCTGTTTCCTATGAGCCGAACTTAATTGGCTGAATGTTTGTTTTGTTGCTTGGAGTTACTTGACTGAGCTGATAGTAAAATGTTGGCATATGATTTGAGAATCAATTTTCTTGTTTCCATCTAAACCAGCCCTCGGTTTGAACTGCCAATGGGAACCACAGAGCAACCACCACTGCCTCAACCGACACAAACACAGCAAAAGGTACACACCTCCCCCGCCTCCCCTACGTGCCCACCCTCAAAGCATTTCCCCCAGTGCTTTAAAAGAGGGTATATTGTCTAGTGCCCAAAACTGGACACTGGGGCTCTTGGATGTGGCTTGCTGAAAAGTCTTGGAGAAATAGGCACTGAATGAGGGAAAACCTTTCCTATTTTACAACAGGGTGTGATATTCTTTTGTAATTAAGAATCTGGAGACAAATCCTAGTAAACCGCAAAGGAGTGTCCCTTCTCTCTCCTCCTCCCAGTCCTCTAATGTCCACTATCTGATCACAACGCACTGCTGCTGCTTCCCGCCTCCTGGGACCGTGGTGTTTTGCTTTATTCTGTTTCTTCCCTCACCTTGGTTAACCTCAGTTATTAGTCCTGTCCTTCAGCTCAGGGGCCAGCAGTGGCAGTTCTGTTGGTTTGGGCGCTGCCTGGAAGGGAGGGTGCTATGCAAGAATTAAGCAGTGAACAGCCCTGAGTGCCATTACAGAGATGAAAGCCCTATGATTGCTGCGACTTTACATGGAGATCTAGTCACAGAACACTCCCACATCACATCAAAGCACATCATATGTGGTTGTGCAGCAATCTGCCGGTTTTTGTAATCTGCATGACACCTCTCAGTGATGGTAATGATATTTTGGCAGCTTAAACCTACTCTCTTAAATCTGCTTTCCAGAGAAAAGCAGGATCTCTGGGCTTTGTAAGCCTTAGTGCTTCATTTCTTCTCTTTGGTGCTCCAGCTGGCAGGGCACCCACACACAGATTTGGAGGAAAACTGATCATTTGATATATGGGGTGCTCTTTTCTGTTCTTAACAAAATAACAACCATAAAGGTCTTTATCCTCAATGCACTTAACAAGTCAGAACTCTTCTAACCAACAGAGGACACCCCAAGTCATTGGAGTCATGCAGTCTCAAAATAACAACACCGGGAACAGAGGACCCCGGCCGTTGGAGCAGGTCACCTGCTACAAGGTAATTCAGAAGGGAGGGATGAGGAGGGAAAGCAGAGGGCACTAGATTTGCTGTCACCTGAACTGCATCGTGCTGCTTTGCTGCTGGTTGCCTGCATGGGCAAAGGAATGGACTGTTGTGATGTGGGGTGTTGGTCCTGCAAAAAGTTTTTTCACAGTGTGAACAGGCTCGTGAAATGTGCGCTCTGCTCAACAGACGTTGCGTTTCACGAGTGGATACAGCTGTGGGAGTCAGCACTGGGTTCTTGCGCCTCTAGGTCACTGGTTTGCCAGCTCACGGACTTGCTGTGACAGTTAAGGACAGTTTCCTTGTGTGCTAATAAACGGGAAGCCCTACCACAGTGACAGTTAAAGGAGACTGCTGAACCCTCCATTTCAAAATGAGTTAATGTTAGTTTTGTCTCACGGGTTAATTTGCTTATACTTGGTGATTGTAGAAGGATTTTCTTCTCTGTTAGCATGCAAGGTCCTTGTGAGTAACAGAAATTGAATATGCAAAGACTGTTCAGCATTTCAGCTGTAAATGCACCCTGTTGCTGTCAAACCAGGGAATGAGCTTTTCACCTTGGTTGCTCATTGAGAAGGACCAGTAGAACTTTGACACAATTGAGTTACCGTCTCTGTTTATTTTTCCACAAAAGCCCAACCCTACCCTCTAGAAAAGGGCAAAGAATCTTCCTGTCCCATCAGCTTTGATGGTTACATTGTTGTGCGTGCCAAGTTCTGTGGTTTAGGTGCTTGTTTGGGTAAAAATTACTGTAATTGGACAGGGATATTAAGTAGCTGAATCCATTTCACTGAAAACCGTGAATAGCTGCTGATTATTGTAGCTGCAAGTAAATTACATATCTGGAGAATGTTGTAGCATCAGAAACTGACATTTCTCTCTAGGCTTGAGTAAATTCAGGGTGCACAGTCGTGAACCTCGTGTTCAGCTGTGCTTTTCTTTGTCTCATTCAGGCTAGCCGATTAGGAGAGTCCCTGTGTATCTCTGATGTCGTGCGTATCAGATGGAGTGTTCTGGGAAGCCTCAAACATTGAAATTCTCCTTGGTGAGACAGCCCTTGGCTGATCGTAGTGGTGTGCTGAGAGCTGTCTTCTCTGTAGTGCGTTATAATAACATGACGGCAGGTTGCTCCCAGCACAGAAGCAGCTTTTGCTCCAAGGAGTGGAAATAGCCCATAAATCATGTCCCTTATGACAACATGATTCACCTCACGTGCTAAACGTTGTATTTTCCATACATGGAAAAGCTTCCAAATGGGAACAGTTGCTGGCTACCTTAATAAAGGCAGCTAGCAGAAAAAAGCTGTAACTGTGTAATAATTCCTCTCTCTCTCTTTCTCTTTTAGTGTGGTGAAAAAGGTCATTATGCCAACAGATGCACCAAAGGACATCTGGCCTTTCTCAGTGGACAGTGAAAAGAGCAGAACGACGAGTGCAAGGGAGCTGTTACCACTGAGAAAAGGTTTCTGCCTAGCACTATGTTTTGAACTATTAATCAGGTTGTTTTTTAATGCCATTACTGAAAGAACTGGTCAGAGGCTGGCTGCTGCTAAGCAACATTTTTGTAATTGTCCACAAGGTTTTTTTTATGTTTTAACCTTTTTAAAATAGATTTTGGCTTCCGTCTATTTTCATTGAGCCCTGCTGAAAGGTAGATTTAAAACCAAATAGATATGCAAACCCCTCACCAGCGCAGCACTCTACGTAACCGCCTCTTCCTCCAGTGTTTCTTTAAAGTGTTTTCCTTCTGCCACTTCTTTTTGGAGAACCTGCAGCGTTTCAGCCCTCCCTGTGGAAGCAGGAAGACTGACTGGGAAAAATAATACTGAAAGGCCTTCCCTTCAGTGAGGAAGCAGGGATTCTGCTGTCCTGTAGCTCTTAAAAAGCAAAGTTGTGTTCCCAGGCCCAGCCTGTTGTGGTCGGTATCACATACATCAGGCTGTATAATTCTCATCTACTTGCTTTGTTTCTGTGCTTCTTGCTATACTGAAGGTTAGAAATTAATCTTCTGGGTGAGAACTGATCAAGGGGAGAAGAAATTGGCATCTCTGTGGTTAGCCAAACAATGAGGAACAATGACTGTAGGAAAGACGCGTCTGTGCTCATTTTCCATTTGCGCAAAGCAAGGAGGGAAATGAGCACAGCTTGACGCGTAGCAGAGCCTTGTCTCAGCCCCCTCCGTCATCCAGCTCACACTGAGCAGGTATTTCCATAGCCTAGAGAAGAGCGAGAAGTGGAGATGTATATTCTTGTGGAACACTGCTTTTAAAAGTGGTAGAGCATTCTTCTGAGAGCAATTTTTGCAAGCCAAACCCCACTCATTTTGTGAAAAGACTATTTCAAAAGGGCCAATGATAAAATGTGAATTTAAAAAAAAAATTGCACCTACAATACAAGCCTTATTGATTCTAACCCATCTCTTATTTGCTGACTGCATTTATACTTTGTTTTTATTGAAATGTTCTGATGGAAAAAGCTGTCTGTGAATTTTTTTTTTTTTCTAAGAACAAAGTATATGACTTGATTAAGAGAAGTGACCAGAGCCTACGTTGGTTTGAATGACTGTGGTTATTTCACTGTGGATAGTTGGAATCGGTCAAAATAGAAGTTTCAAGTCTGCGACTGTGGTATGACAGACCCTCAGACACTTCCCGTAACACGCTGTGACCCCAGAGGCTGGGCAGTGGCCACACTACACCACGTGCTGTCTGTAACATGGCACACAGAAAGGGAGCTAAAACCCTCTGGTGTCTGGCTACCTTCCCTTCCAGTTCTCGAGTTTACGGTCTTCACTACCTGAACAGATGTTTTCCAGAACCAAACGCCCTCCTGTTATCACTGCAGCCCTGAGAGATTCTCTATATCCCTCAACAAGTGGTTTTCCTTCTCCCTCCTATTCAGAGAAAGCTGCAGGTTGTCCCTGTGAGGCCCAGCTGCAGTGAGGTGTCAGCAGGCACAGGGGTGACAGCAGGACATGTGCTTGGTGGGGTGCATGAGGAAGGTCACAGCTGGGGCCAAACCCACAGATGCTCCTTACAGCTGCATTTATGGGTGGTGGCTCCTGTTACTTCTCCCATTGCATTTAGGTCACGAAGCAGTTTTCCTTCAGTTTAACTTCCTGGACCTTTGTTATATTAAAAATCTTTTAAGGTTATACCTCTTCAGAATTACCTTCCAGCTTCTCTTAAGTATGAAAGTAGGTAGATTTTGATAGAAATGGGTTATAGAGGTAAGAAGCATTAGCATCTCTTGAAAGCTGAAACGATCTGCAATGGTGGAAAACTGCCCAAATACCTCCAGTCCCCAGGTGACAACTTGACTGAGAATGAGAAATGTGTGGCCACACCAAGCCGCTTAGAGCTCAGGTATGCTTTCAAATCAAAATAGCATATCCCTTCAGCGAGCTGTCCAACCTGTACGTAAAGGTCATTTAGGCCATTAAGAAGCAATCCAATGACTTTTATCAAAGGGTTAAGTATGAATTAATTTTAAGAGTGTCCCCAGTTCATAATGCAACCCAGGTAGCAGACACTCCCAACCATCTCCGAACTCACCCTTGAGGGGTGAAACTCTTAAGACACTCACCCACACAGTTCAATTAACAAGTCAGTTATGAGAGCATCAGCTCATTAAGTGTGTGCACTTTATTGTTGGTCATAATAACACAGGTTTTAATATGAATCATTCTGATATCTTCTGTCAGGATAACTGTTCTAGCAGCCACGTACAGTCAAGAGCTGCACCTTCACTTTCTGAAATTCACGCTTCAGTGGTACTTTCTGCGGCGCTCATGCTCTGTATCAAAGGAAAGCAAGTTAATTTTACTGAAGACACAAGAAAAAAACCACACCTGAAATTACAGGAAAGAAAGCACTCTAAAAGATCCAAGTATGTAGTTTCTAAGCACTGTCAGGTCAGACAGGCAACAAGATCTAAGCTTTTTTCATCATGAAGTGAATATTGGCCATCTGGTAGCTTACTAAAAGCATTCAAGGTCTCTATAGCTAAAAAAAGTTTGTTTGCCCACGGTCTCGGATTCAAGCAGCAGTTGTTACCAGTCTTTCATTTTATTTCTAAAAGCAGCAGCAAATTGTTTTTATTGCCCCAAGCAACCTTCCGAGCTGCACTGCACACACTCAGCCATACTGCTTTTACTTACTCAGGTGACTGTAGCTCCAGATGTAGCTGATAACGACGTAACCAGCAAGCACCATGGAGATGCCACCCAAGCCCCCTTTCTTGACATTGATATATTTATTGTAGTATCTGTAGTAACCTGTGTAGAAGAAGAGTTTTCATAACAGCAAGATGAGTTGCGTATTTTTCTGTGTCAGAAAGCAGCAGCCTGGTTTCACTGAACTTCAGGAAATTATTTCTAATGAAAGATCTGAGGGTCTCAGAAGCAAGTCCAAGCGAAGGTAACCTGTGTGTTAGTTAAGCAAGGTGAACTCAAGTTAATAGCACTAAGCCTTAAAAAAAAAAAAAAGGTAAAAAAAGCCATTTATCATTTTCCATTAACATTATTGTGACTTTCGTGAGCTCAAGCTGCTTTGGAATTATTTAATTCTAACATTACACAGACACTATTAATATCTAAACATTACATAGACACTTCCATTTGATATTTTGAGTTTAAATCTCCCTGAATGCTGTAGCTATAGCAAAGGGCATCGGTCAAAACTTTTGCCAAGCGATCCATAAAAGCCCTGTGTCCTTTCATACCATCCCTAGGGATCAGGGTTTTTTGTTTATTTGTGATGTTGGAAAACCTGAAGATTTTCAGCAAACAGGTTCACAAGTCAAGAGTAAGGTCACCATATTTCCTCTTTAAACAAGAAGGAATACTAAAAACAAACCTCTGGTAGATAAAGCCCATACAAGAAACAAATTTACAGTTGGGAGAACAAGATGCTACAGGAGGCACTGTTCTGGGAAATTAAAAAAAAAAACCTCCAGCAGCCCTGGTACTGCCAGCCCCCCGCCACAGCCAGCACCCACTCCAGCAGCCAGCGCTGCTCGCTCACTGACGTGCCCAGCTCCCTGAGGAGAAGGGACCGGCACCCCCAGGTCTCCTCAGGGCCGGCTCCCCTCAGACCCTCACCTCTCCGCAGGGCCCCCACGATGCCGCCGGGGGTGAAGTCTCTCATGGCCAGCCAGCTGGGCAGCTGGCCCAGCTTCACATCCAGCAGCTTCATGTCCTTGAGGAGAACTGCGGCACAGAGAGAGACACAGCCCGGTCAGAAGGGAAGGGAGGGAGAGAGAGAAGGAGCCGCGGTCACCTTGGCGGCCCGCCGCACTCACCCGGCGACTGCGCCATCTTGCCGCTGCTGCTCTGCGCCGCCGCGGGGGAAGGCGGGAAGAGGCGGGCCGCGCCGCTGAGGCTCACGGGAGGAAGGTCGGGCGGGAACCCGGATGTGGAGGAGGGTGGCGAAGCGCTGGCGCCATGTTGGGCGAGGTCGGCGTGCACCGTCCTCGCTGTGAGGTGCGGCAGGGCTGCAGGGGTGGAGGTTCCTGCAGATGGTGAAAACTGCAGAGAGAAAAACTCGCAAGTCTTCATCAGCAGTCTTTTGGGGGCTGCTGGTGTCCCGCAAACGAACCTTTCCCTTTGGGCTTTGAAGTTGCAGCTCTACACACTGTACATGTGTATTCACAGGCAGTATATGCTGGAACGTATGCTTGAATTTGTTATCGTGTATTGCAATGACTAAAACAAAACTTAAAAACCAAAATCAACTACAAAACTAGGGAAAAATAGGCTTTAGCCCTCTCCCAGGGGTCACCTGCCCTCTCCTGCAGCCTTCTCAGGTGGCTTCAGGGCGAGAGGAGGAACTCCAGACTGTATTTTTCACAGGGATTAGGTGACAGATGAATAATGTATCGTGGTCCCATTTCAGTGCCCACTCGAGACTTTTCCCTGTGGGAATGTGCTGCGTGATAACTACAGCTCCTCTGCAAGGATGTTAAAGGCGAAAGCAGAGGCCAGGCCTCTGTGTGACCAGTGACTGAAGGGGTAACGTGCAGATAAAGACAACTTTTGCCTTCCTGCAATAGGAAAGAGCCACCCAGATTTATTTTAAGTTCCCAGGCATCTTTCTGGGGGATTTCGTGCATACAGGCTCCCAGCAGGACCACCCTGGGCAGGTAAAACACCTGCGGAGCGGGCGGTGGTGGGACAAGGGCGGATTCTGGGGAAGAGGGCCCCAGCAGGTGTCACTCGCACTTAGCAGAACACAGCTGCTGGAAAGATGCTCTCCATTAGCCCGACCTCTAGAGGTTTTATATCGTATCATTCGAGTTCATAAAAGAGTGTCAGGTGTTGTTGTTGTTTATTGTGCTGAATCTGGAAAGCAAAGTGATACAGCAGTAAACAGGGAGCAGCCGTCTACCGCTCGGCCCGGACCCCAGATTTCCTGCATATTAAATCTCCATTCCACAGAGGACTGTTAGAACGGATCAGAGATGATGAAGACTAAATTAAGGACACTGAAGGGGGCCCACAGGGCTCCTGCATAAACATCAACCTCTGTGGCTTTTACTTCTCTCAGATCACAAAGTCTTATTCCCCATGCCTTCCTCCTGCCACTGCAGGACTCTCGCGTTATAATCTGGGGGGTTTGTGTTACCTGCTATTAAATGAGTCGAGGCATGGGACCTCTTGTCTCAAGAGATGTAGTACTCTGTAACGCGTCTTACTCAGAGGCTGGTCTACATGTCTAGCTTCAGCCTCTATTTTACTGAAATTAATTTATTTACCTTGAATAATGGTGTCCCATAACATAAAAACAAAAGCAGAAGGAATAGATGATTGCCTATTTTTTCTTTTACTTATTAACAGAAAGTAGGATTAGAAGAGTATAGTGTGTCTGCTCACCTGAAGAAAGGGTTCCAAATTTAGTCCCTGTTAAATGGGTTAAAAATCCCCTTATTAAATTATCTTTTATTTTATTACTGGACTTTACCGGTAACTGTCATTTTATTGCTGAAGTGTCCCCTGATGAACCACTATGTGGCCTTTTACAGTACTTGCATAAAAGCAAGTACTTCAGACTTGCTTCGCTCTTTCTTGCAAGGCAACCTATTGTTTTAAATAGGATTACTCATGCAAGGCAGATTTGTTCACCTACGGGAAAAAAAGCCAGTGGCAGGTGCCTCATTTTAAGGAGTTCCCTGCAGAGCAGAAGAGCGCATAGCTTTGCTCAAACTGGGAAATTTAGTTTGTTAGGGTAGAAATTGGAGTCCATAACAAGGATATATCTCCAATTAGAGACAGCAGTGACCCAAACCTTGGGCTGAACTGCCCACTCTGGTGGAGTGAGAGAGAAATAGTGCTGTTGTCTTTATGTCATCTTAGTCCTGAACAAGCAGGAGGAGTCAAACGGTGCAGATGTGTTGGAGGTTTTGCAGCACGTTTCCTCCCTATGACCCCTGCTGCTGGCCAAAATCCAGGGTCTCGTTGGGTGATCCAGACTGGAGGAGGAGTGATGAAGAAAGGTGTTTCTGGTGTATTTCTGTTTGCTTACAAGAGTGCTCACAGCCCTTTTTTCCTGAACACAGAAGAAATCACGCAGTTGAAAGCCAGTTTCCTTGCTTATAGCTCCAGACCTGCTCCAGGCAGCAATGTGACCCCAAATCGCTGTTTCTTGTATTCAGTCCAGGTTTTATATCAGTGATTGTTCAGGCTGTTTGAAGTTTCCGTTCCCTGCCCATTTCAATATGCTGTCTCCTCCTCCACCTGAACCATATTGTCCATCCACACATAACCTTCTTTCCTTTCAATATCCTGCCCAAAACTGTCCTCCCAGAGCCTTCAGGTACTTGAGCAATCTTGCATTGTGGGTGGAAATAGACTTAATGCCTCCTTCAGCTACCCTGAATAAAGAAATGCAGTTAAACCTACCAGTTTCAAGAAGGTTTCACCCAATGTATAAAAATAAAAGCCTAATGGAGTGTTGCCCTGAGGTTTTCATCTTACTGAAGACTCCTCTAGAAAATGCTGTGAAGTTTACAAGTAATGGCATGGAAATAATAGGGAGCACATCATTCAAAAAAACCTGGAGTATTTTGCAGAGGACGTCAATAGATATGAAAGAGGTTTCCTTTTTCAGGTAGAAACTGTAACACAGAATATCGCAGCTTTCAGTCTGAAGATTCAATTGTGACCTGAAAAGTTAAGTAACACTCTTCATTAAAGTTGCTGAAAAGGAGAAATAAAAAGCATAACACAGCCTCCCTCAGACTGTAAGATCTTAGAGGCTGGGATCATTTTTTTCTGTTCTCTGTGTCACCCTTTGAAAACTCAGGGTCTCCCCTGGCCCTGGTGGGCAGTGATACTGCAGTAATATGTGGACACAGTGTCTGTGGGTGTGTAAAGTAGCACAGAGTGGCCTTCAAGAAGGTCAAGAGACAAGGATTTACCTAACTGATCCTGCTCCCACTGAAACCGATGACAAAGCACCCGGTGCTTTTAATAAAGGATCAAACCTACACAAGTGGACAGGTATGGTTCTGAAACAAGCCTTTTGGCACAGGATGCTTTTTGGCTCCTGAACTCTTATTTCAATCTGATGTCTTCACACCAGCCCAGGTTAAGCAGCTGAGGCCATCAAGGAGAAAGAGAAGTCATGGGCTACCAACACTTCCAGAAGCTCAATGGAGAGGTGAATGTTTTATCAACCAGTAGTTTGAAGAAAAGTCATGGTCCCAGGTAGCTTGGTCCAGTCTGTTATTTTTTAATTTTATGAACAGTTTGATGTGGTGAGACCAGGCCAGCTGCTCAGCGTAGGTCTCAGCCTCATTCATCTAAAATTGTGCTTGCAGTGGAAACGAGATTCCCAGTTGAATAGAATGAGAAAAGGGTGTGGAGTTTGGAATCTCTTCCATGGCCAGACTTCCTGAGGAAGATGGTGAATTGCCTTGCACAGATAATAATACCCAGGAACTGACCCAGCAAAAGCAGTTGGGAGAGTTAACGTATGATCGTAAGCGGATTGCTTGCTCTCTGTTACTACAGAGCCATTTTCCTCAGTCAACCTCAGAACACTTTACAAAGGAGATCACTTACCAGTGATTAATAGTTTATCGTGTACATAGGTCTTTTTTCCTTCACCGCACTTGAGTATCAATGCACCTTCATGCTCCTCTGATAAAATGTGCAAGTTCATGTTATGGTTATCTTTTCAAGGGGAGAAATTTGAGCTCTGTGTTTAGGACTGGGGAGGGGGAATTACTCCCTTCTCCTTTGGTTCCATCTTGCTGGCATTTGTATCTTGTGTCAGCTGCAAAAGTGCCTTATTTTGGAGGTCTTTGATCAGCCTGATATCAGCTAAATATATACCTGTGGGGAGATAATTACATGCTATCAGTAGTAAAGTGTAGTAAAATAATTTACGTTAATTAAAACACTTGCAAAACCAAAGCAGGTATTTTGACTAAGATAAATTTGCTGCAGCGACAGCTGTACCTGAAACTGCCTGCTTCGCATAGACAAACAGGAAAATAAATCCACCGACTGGTAAAAAACTGTTTCTTCATGCTAAAAAGAGGAAAGATGGGAAAGCCCTGGTGGTGTCAGTCCAGAAGGGCAGGGCTGAACACATCTTCCATCTGTGCAAGCAGATCTGCATTCGTGAGCACGGGGAAGGTTGGTGTGATGAATCCATCTTATCAATGTGTCTGTTTGGTGAAGTGTGAGTGGCCCAGCAGGAGAGTTGTACAAATGGACCTCGTATTATCAGGGGAGGATTTAGAGACTAGTTAAATAGTGTGACAGAGGCTTTAAAAAATCACCCTGTTACCATCTTTGAAGCCACTGTCAATTCCTCCAGCACAATCCTTGTGCTCTTCCTCCCTTCCCACATTTACTCTGATGAAGATACTCATCACTTTCATAGCCCTGCATGAAAATTGTCTGTCTGACCTTCCCAGCGGAGCCAGTCGATGGCTATTCTCCCTCTGCCACCTTCTATCTTGGAAGAAGCCCAGTTGCTGTCGTGGGTCCAATTCAGACCAAAGGCACTGGTAGGTTTGGGAGGTACTTCCGCAGGTACCTACTGATGTTTTCAGCAGATCTCTCCAGTTCAACCCAGTACGACTCCCCATTACATGTTTCTGGAAGGGCTTATCCTAGGGTTTCTCTTTCTTTCTGATGGCTGCAGTTGCTTAACCTGTGACAGTGAGAAGACATCAGATCGATGATTTATGATTTACATCGGATTATGATTTATTTGTTTAGGAGCTAAGAAGCACTCCTGTTTCATTTAGACCTTATTTTTTTACCAGTGGGTGAGCTAAGCATCTTCTTAGAAGATGCAAAGGAATCAGGAAGTTTGTAGGGCTGCATTGGGAGAGCCACAGCTCAGCCCCCACCAGCTGACTGTCTCTCACTACACATGTACCCCAGGCCTTCCAGTCTGGTCCTTGCACATCCAGAGTCAGACCATGCCTCTTTCTCCAATCAATAGGTTCAGGATTCACGGCTGTGTTTGATTAGTTGGTGAGTGAGTTGGCTCCTCCAGCTGTTCTCCCTTTTCTCCGTGCTTCTCCATGGTGCAGCGTAGATGCCTGCATGTTTGTTTGCATCATTCTCTCCTCGCATGTATCTCTGTGTTTTCATTGTCATATTTCACTCCCTCCCTTTGCACTGGATCAAATTCTAGCTTTTTGCAAGACAGTGAAGGTGGCATAGCAGATCTGTCTTACGAGGCTTGCCCAGGGGCTGTGTTATCCTATATGCTTGGCAACAAAGGAGCTTACAGCCAGGGTGAGAAAGAGATTCCTCTCTAAAGATCAGCTAAGAGTCGGGGGGAATTTCAGCCATGCGACTCTGACGTTCGAGCAGGGCACATGGGCACCCCCCTTCCCTTTCCTGTTCTGCAGCGTGGACTGGGAGGGACCGCAGGGGACTGGGAGAGGGGAGCCAAGCTGCAGCAGGAAGTATTCAAATGTATTTCATTTCAGGGTGACCTTTAACAGGTGTGGATTTACTGATGGGGGGGAGAGAGGGAAGTAAGCGAGGGATTAAGAGGACTTTACCCTCCTTCCACTTTAAGCACCAGCTTGCACAGCATTCCAGTACTGTGAGATGCAGTTTGTGGCTCTATGGCTTTGTATCTTCTACCTCCCTTCGTTCTGGTCAGGGCTGGGGCTGCCCCTGGTCTTTAGCAGTGCTGGGGATTCAGTAGGTGGAATTCTGGGTGTCTCAGGTATTAACCTGGGGTGAGAAAAATCACCTTTTTATCTGCAAGAGATGGCATTTAACCCACAATGGAAGTGCCTCATTCAGGCAAACACAAGATGTGTAGTATATTCCCTGGGTGACTTTGCCTGGAGATCTTCTCTCTTGTTCTAGAGCTGCTGCGTGCTGTTGAACAGCTGCTTCCCTCTAACCCAGTGTCTGCGGCGTTCCGGTGATGGATTAAGGCAACTCTCCATTTTCCTTATTCCTCTCCGAGGGGAGTTGTAAAGTTTAATTAATTACATTTTGTAAAACATGATGAGATTCTTGGATGATAAATGCTACACAAATGTAGAGTATTTTTTAATGAGCGCTGTATGACGGCTGCAACAAAATGCTTGTTTAATCAAACCGATCCGAGCTGCAAAAAATCCTCACCCTGCTGTTATCAAACAGAAATGCTGCCAAGCTCTCTGTTGTTCATGGGCTGTTTGATTTGAGGGTCCCAAGGGGTTTTTCAAAACTTTAATGAAATAAAAAGGCAAGGTGGATATGTATATATCTGTATTTTATAGATTTTTCCCTTTATGTATGCAGTTAGATTATGTAACAATAACACTTCACAACAGGGAAGGGAAAATCAGCTAGCAGCGTGGTTAGATGTCTTGGCTGTGTGGCAGGGGTATGTATACCTGCTCTAGCTTTGCCTGGCCATGTCAGGCACCAGAGTTCTGGCACTATATATTTTATGTTTTACAGTTTCTCACAGCTGTGGGTATGTGAAATCAGCCTGGCTGCAGCTCCTCTGCTCCTCTCTCCTGAGCAAACAAGGTTAAAATGAAGTCTGGGATGTCTGTCTTTCTTGTGCGCTGCAATGTAAGCCTACCCACCGAACTGAAGGTAGTTTTCATAATGAAAATTGCAGCTGCTGTAATTGCAAGCAGAGTGCCATTTCTTTTACCGGAATTTGGTCAGGAAAAAAAGAGAGTAATGTCTTGAGCTAAAAGAACTGCCTTGGGCTACTCAGTGGCTAGAACTTCAGCCTTACGCTTTCTCCACAAACCTGCTTCTGCTGTTATCAGAATGCTGAAGCATCAGATCACCAGTGATCAGAGGAGAGATACGACTTGAAGAAGCGCTTAAAGCAGAGCCTGGAAGAAGCAATCTGTAGATTTCCATCCCGTGATGACCCAGCCCAGTCCTACCCAGGCTGTGGGATCCAAGGATGCTCTGAGCAGTGGCTACTGTGGTTTCTGGTGCTGGTGTTGTGGGATTGAAATGTCAGCGATCAGTCAGACCCCCCTGTACTTCGTCTGCAATGCTGTTTCCTTAAAGCTGCTGCTTTGCAAAGTTCACCTCTTCTGGACCTTTTATAATCTCTGCTTCTTTTGGCCAGCTGGAGTTTTCCTTAAGGGGAGAAGAAGAGAAGGAGAATGGCCTCTGCAGATGTTGGCTGGCTATTGGGAAGGAAAAAGAAGATGCAAGAAATGAGCTGTTGAACCCATGGTGAGATGAGAGGGATGAGTGAGACATTTTAGCAAATAACCAACCAGTCAACCAATCTCACAAGCCATTTGTCTTTCTTTATTATAAAGCAACACCATAGCGGGAGGAATGTAGGGCCATTCTTCACAAGATTTATTGCCCTGTAGCATCTGCTTGAGAAAACTCTAAGTGCTGAGTAGAGCAGGAAATTGGAAGTAGATTGCACAAACTGCAATTCAACAAAGTTCTAAGACCTTCTGTGGAAAGAGAGCGCTGGAGTTTCAAAGCTGGCTCTGGCTTGTAAGGCTTTCTCAGTCCTGGGAGAAGAACCAGTGTAGGTTTGGTTAGAGCTGATGGAGGCTGTGTCATTGTCTGGTCTTTAACCAGTACAGAGCAACATACCTCCCAGTGCTGTGATGAATCTAACCGTGCCTAAGATTAGTGAACCAGATGCACTTACGTGAGGAGTTTACAGGACGTCTGACAAGAGGGGGGTGCCTGTGTTTCCTGCCTGTGAACATATCTCTTTACAGCCCTCTGTATGTACAGCATTTTCTCAGAAGCCAGCCTCAGGGACAATTATACATTAATAGCTACTTCTTTCAGAAGCAGCCAGCCCTGCTCCTGAGAAACAGCTATTTTCAGGCAGTCTTGTTCCTGAGGATCTGCTATTTTTAGTGAGTTCTATTTCTGAGGCAAAAAAAAATAAAAAAAAAATGAAGAAGCCATTTCTGTATCCCTCCACCATGGCCCAGACCCACTGGCTGTGGTTGACTTGCATTTTGCAATAAACATTTCCTCATTACATCTCAGCAGCCTGAAGAAAGTGGTTCTCCAGCCATTACAGAAAGCAGCAATCTGAGCTGGGGCTAATTATGCAGGGAGGGCTTGTGGGAGGCAAAGCCGTGCTCACATACTATAGATTCCATTAGAACGAGTAGGGAGATGTAATGGGGCTCTCCTGGGAGATGCAGGACTTTTAGATATACCTAATTTGGAAGTCCGTTCTGGTATCCATTTTCAACGTCCCGAGAGTAATGATTAATCCTGTACTCCAGGTTTCTCTGAATCAGTTTGTCGCTGTAGTAAATATGGGCTGAACATGATCACGTCATTGATGCTACGGATAAGTGACTCGAGGCAGGAGAAGCTCAGGTTCTGTGGCCATTAACTCACTGTGCGCAGTCATCTGGCAGCGATTTCGACTTAGGAATCTGCAGCTGAGATTAAAGAGGTTCTGTCAGAGCTGAGGAATGTGATGTTTTGCAATATAAGTATCTCATATGCTGAAGGCCCCATAAAGGCACCCCAGCAATGCTGTGTTCTCATTCCTGCAGCATCCCAACAGCATGGTCCCGGAGATCTTCCGTATGTTCTTGCGGCCGTGGCCTTTCGAGGGGCATTTGGTGGATGCAACCACATGCAAATTCCAGTAATACCTTTTTGTTATTCCCAGATTTAATGCAAATACTGGTGTCCTGACACAAGGGTGAAGTGATTCTTGCCATGCTGAAGCTTTCCTGAATTTCAGCTGAGCCTGGGCAAAGTTCATCTCAGGCGCATTACGATCTCTTCCCTACAGCTACTTCTGCTTCTGCTGCGTGTGTGGCTGAAGGTAACAGGTTTGGATGACAGCGGCATCAGCAAAGAGCGATGTCGTGGCAGGTTTGTATATACTAGCAGGTCTTTCCTTGGCAGGGTGTTGCTATTGGGATTCAACAGCATCAGCAGCTTCAGTCTTTGAACACCGTCACGTGTTATTGAACAAAAGCTGCCTATCCTTCCTCCAGCACCGTTTGCTCAGGGGCTGCTCTCTGAAGACTCTGGTGTGTGTGTGTGTGTGTGGTCTGAAGGTCATACTTTCTCGGAGAGAGGCTCTTCTTTCCTGTTGGAGTGAGAAGGGGAGGCTGTTAGCGGTTCAGCGTTGTAAGCAGTTTCCCTCTGCTCTTGTGCAGGCAATACTGATGAACTTGGTCTCTAAGTGAAGATTATTTATCATGTTTTTAACCCTCTGCAAGAGAGGAAGTTGGTTGTGTTTGTCCTGCAAAAACAGACACTCCCCTCTCCCCTCTTTTTAAAAAATATTCCTCGTATCCTCCCATCTCCAGGAAAAGTCATTATCTCTGGACAGTTTCTTGAAACCCAACTGCCTTTGTATTCTGGTCATAAGCAGAGCATTGTTCAAAGTGCGAGTGAGTCGTGGCTGCTTTTATCGCAACGAGAGCCTATTATTGGCGCTTTTCCCTTTTTACTGCTTCACTAGAGAAAGGCAAGCGAAAAATGGGACAGAAATCTAGCAAATGAAGGGTAATTTACAGTTCACAAAGGAGCAGTAAAAATTAATTAGCTGTCTGAGGATCCATTCCGACCTGGGCCGTGGAGTTTGTGCCAGCTCTTTGCATTGCATCAACTGTCTGTGCTGTGCGAGGCTGCTGAGATCAGGCTTGTGCTGTGAAATTAAGGCTCTTTGCTGAGGTAGGAGTCCTTTGGGGCATGCAAAATGTGTATGCACACCTAATTTGGTGTGCCAAAGAGACATGATGGTGCATATAACTCAGGTCATTACATGCTCAACTGGCTACTTATGACGTCCACTATTAGTTGTCACAGTAACTGCTCATGGAAATTACGGATGCAGTTATCCACATAATTTACCACTGAGCTCCTTTGAAAATCCAGGCCTAATTCCTCCTCCTTCTCCATGTTGGTGTCTGCATGAATGAAACTCACTGTACACACCATATCCATATGGTCCAATTCCAAAAGGGGACAGAGCCCCAGAGGGACCGGAGAGGTGACAAGACACTGGCCCAGCTGGACTATGGGCCAGTTTGGTCCCGCTGTGGGATGCAGGAGCTGAGCAACTCCAGCATCTTGCCAATCATGTTGCCAGCCCTCCAGTCAAGTCTGAGATCCCCACCTGGAGAAAGAACTTCACAAATCAGAAATGTCCTAAATTGGATCCTTTTTTGGTGCATAATTTTCAAAACTGTAATTTCCATTTGAGAACTATTTGTCCCTGATCCTGAGCGTCAGCTGAACTCATTTTTTTTCCCCTGTAGTTTAATTTAGGCAGCAGATGCCATCAGAATGTTAATGCCTTCTTAATTCTCACCTACATGCTTTTATTCTTATTAATTTGTTATCTGGGGCTTTAATATTCTATTTTTTTCCTACTTTGATCAGTTGAAATAATTTGATGGCAGCATTTCAACAGGGCTTGCGACGGGCGAGTGTGTAATGGTGCATCACCAATGTGTGTTGCTGTGTATCCTGCAGCGTGCTCAGCTGTTGTACTGGGAGAGCATGAATCATGTGATGGTTTTAGGTGATTATAGATGAGGCCTTGCTTATCCCTGCTGTGAATAACTAGAGAGGGTACAAGCTTTAAGGATCGTTTCCCTGGTTCAGGATTTCACCCAGTGCAATCCCAGGGCTGACTATGCTGCCATCCAGGAGTGTGGTCCTAGCCCATGGAAGTGCAACTGAGCTTGGACTCAACGTGCTGGGATGCTTTCAGTCCACACCCTTAAACCATGGGTACGGGGCGGCGATGGAGGTACACCCCCAGGACTCCCTGTTCTCAGCTCAGGAATGGTGCTTCCTAAATGAGATCCGTGGGAGCGGGGCAGGGACCTTTCCCAGCTGGGATGCAGTGCTGGAGGATGTCACCTCCCAGGACCAGAGGGCAGCAGGAGCTCTTTGCAGAGGAGTGGGGAGGGATGGGTTCGTTGCTGCTCCCCAGCTGATACCGGGTCTGACTGCACAGGAGTGTCTCTGTTGCTTGGGTGCAGGGAGGCAGGAGGTTTGGCTTCTGAGACAGGCTGACGATCCTGGAGCAAAGTCCCGAAAACTGCAACATCGGAAGAGAGCAAGAGAAAGCTTGCCAGAAGACCCACAAATTTATACTAAGCATGACAGTGAATGATATGAAATATTCCACTGGCTATTGGATTGGTCACTTTACCTATGCTCCCTCCCAGCTTCCTGTGCACCTGCAAATTTAGCCAAGCATGGGAGGCTGGAAACATCCTTGGATTCCCTGACAGCAACCCAAAACATGAGTGTGTTATCAATATTCTTCTCAGCACAGATCCCAAACGTAGCCTCATACTAGCTACTAAGAAGAAACTCAACTCTTGTCCAGCTGAATTCAGGACAGTAAAAAGAAATTTAAATCTAACTCTGCTGAAAGTAGCACACTTTGGTTTTCCCCCCAGACTTTCTGGGAAAAGCATGGGACCAGGTTCCGTTTTACCCCTCCAGCACCATTTGCAGATACCAGAGGGTCAAAGCAAACATCTCTTCACTGGATCCTACCTACAGGATGAGGGGTGCAGAAAATGGCAAAGTCACGTGGTTGGCTTTTTGCAAAGACGTTTCTGAAGGTGAGATTTGTGTTCAATTAAGCAATGGCCTACATTTGCACCCCAAACATGTCTGAGTAAAGTCCCAGTCCAGATGTGCCCTTTATAGACTGTTAGGAATAACTGTTGAGTCTTTGCGGGGTTTTGCACAGGATCTGTGCTCCAAGCCAGGCAAACACCAGCCAGTACTGTGTGCTGGGAAATGCTGATTGTGCTCATTGGGGCACAGTGACTCCAGATCAGAGCTTGCTCGTGTCCAGGCAGCCTGAAGGGTGACTGAAATGTTAACGAGCTCGTGAAAGAAAATCTCCATATTCAGACCAAAGACTGCATAAGGCAGGGGCCTGGGTAACAGCTGCATCCAGCAGTTTGGTGGGAAAAATCAGAGTAGGGTGAAACTGTGGCTTTCATGGGGGCAGATGTAGTCCATCTGCTGATGGGATCGGGGATGGGACAGCATCCTTGGGAAAGCTGGGATTAAGATACACAAGCGGTGCATGCAAATTAGGCATCAGATTATGCACATGCGAACCATGACGGTCTCCTGGTATTTTGGTTGGCTTCCAGGTTTGGATTTGGAGTCCTTTATTTCTGCTGCATGAAGGCAGCAGCTGATGTGCTGTGCCTCAAAAGATGCTTCTGCCCCTGACATCCGGATTCCAGCGTGACCTGGTGGAACGACAGTCACACACTCAGCACAAGCTGTCCCCCCTTCCTTGGTTACTTCCTTCCACAGGTAAGTGGATCCTTCTGCAAAGCAGTCCCAGCTTGGACAGAGATGCCAGAGGAAAAAAATTCAGAGGCCAGGTCCTTCTACAGGCTTTGCCCTGTCCATCACCCTTGAAACTCAGTCCCATTAAGAGATGATAGCTTTCTGGCTGATGCGAACGGCTGCATGACACATCGGATATTGTGTATGGGACTTGAAGAGGTCGATGAGAGCTATCTGAATCATTCATTATCCGGTGAAGTAGGTGAGTGGCTGCTATTGTCCTTATCCTTTTAAAGGAGGATGCTCAAGCACAAAAAGGTTGAGAGATTTAGTGAAGGTCCCTAAAGTAGGAAGCATCAGAGCTCAGAAACAGTGCTTGGTCCCATGCTCAGACAATTATTCTTCACTTGTTGCTCTCTGAAAATCATGTTCTAAGGATTAGTGCTACAGCTGGTCAGCTTAAGCCGTAGAAACACCATAATGTGGATTTAGTCTTTTTCTGCTCTTTTTTGGTAGTCCGTGAATCAGTCCCAGTTCACCAAACCATTCCCACTGTGTCTCCATTGTAAGCTTTCTCTCTTGGTAGGTGTTCTGTGTTCTTGGTTGGTCATTTGGTTCACATGGGGATTTCCTGACTCTTGCTCTGAGGAATAAGACTTTTTTTAAAAATCAAGAAAACCCTAAATGTTAGATTGCTGCTAACGTTCCCTGGGGCTGCGTGGAAGGGTTCAGTCTTCAGGCTTTGTGAATGGCTTCTTTGGTTCTCAGCAGCTCTTGTGCCGCTCATAAACAATGTTGTTGTTTGTGTTGACACTGACCTGGACACCGGTGGTGCTAGGTGCTGTACAGACACGGAGCAACTGAGCGGTCCTTGTCCTAAGGAACTTATGAGATCAAGGTTTGCAGTGTGCTGCAGGTCAGGTCTCTCTTTATCCTTCCAGCTCTGGTGCAATTGTGAGAGGTAAATAATAAAAGAACAGAGTGGGAAGAAAGTCTTCTGCCTGAGATGCGTATCTGAGGTGATTCCAGGATAGTGGGCAACAGAGAAATTCATACCTATACCCCAGTAAATACGTATAAGTGAGGGACTTGAAGAGACCTTCTGTCTTTTTGGGAACAACTAGAATTCCTGATAAATAAGACTCAGGAATTCATATGGCAACTAGGGTGGTCTTGACTTCTAACCAATAAAAGAACCAGCCTCTTGATCCCTGGCTTTTTTTGCAGTATCTGTTTCTTTCTCTCTTTCTCTTTTTCCTTTTCCCAGCCAAATGCTCAAACATGCCCAGAAAAGCCTGTTCTTTTCCCAGCTGGCTGCATCTCTGTGGAGAGAGCCTGTGGCCCTCTCCCATTTCAGGCCCGTTTGACCTTGCCTTGTAACCAGATGTTTCACTGGAGAACTTACACTTGGGAGAGCCTGGGTTGCATTCGGCTGCTGGTGAACTCTCTGCCTCGGTCAAGCGGCTGTAAACAAAAACAGCCCAAGAAAAACAAAACCTTTTCTAAACTGAGTTGGCCAAGGACAGGACTGAATCCAGAGATGCAGATGGCTGTTAGCGTGTTGGTGAGGCTGCAGAGAGAAGCTCATCTGCCATCCCTGATCTTCAAAGATGGGTTTCACTGAGCTGAGGGATCCTTTTTTTTGGGATAACAACTATTGTTCCCTTGGTTTCCAGGGGACTGGCGATACGTGACACAGAGACCCCTTCCGATGCTGCCCGTGGTGCGTCATGCTGTTTGCAGCTGTCCGTGCATTTGGGCGAGTTTCTGGCCAAGAGTATTTAGAATGTGGTGGCTTGCTGGCCTCAAAGTCTCAGAAGAAGGAATCACGAGAAGACCATAGCAAAAGGATTAGTCAGAGACATCCTTTCTTCTGAGAGGCATGTCACATGCCTGCTGAGATTATTCACCTGGTACTTGTAAACAGGCTTTCTGCAGAAACAGTCCCTTTTTCCACACTTGGTCAGGAGAAGATGTGAGCAATGTCTTTTGGGCTAAAACTAGAGCGGGAGTTTAGATTGTTAGAACATCGTTCTTCAGTTTGGGAAGTGGCCAGCTCTCCAAGTTCCCATTTTGCCCAAGATACGGTGGGGCTGATCATGAGCTTAGATGCGGTGAGAGCCTCATTTGCAAGATGCCATTAGAACAGTATGGGATCCCCTCATCCTGTTACTGTGACAAGTTAGAGGAGTTGGGGCTGCTGCCCCAGGCCCTTCCAGCTTGCTTTGGACCTGGGTTTCAGATCTGAGAAGCCTTTTTCCATGTGAGTTGTGCTTGGCTAGGCTAGAGGGCAGAGGAGCTTTGCAAACAGTGAGATTTGCCCCATCACCTCTGAACAGAACCAGTTCTTGAGCCAGAGCCATTCTCCAGTGAAAGAATGTATAGCACTGAGTTGAGATCGCTGGGAGAGGGATTGCTTGGCACACCGATCACTGCTGTACCAGGAAGGATGGAGGCCTGCGACTGAGCAGTGTACACACAGAACCGTGTTGATATCCACATCAGTGATTTCTCCTCTGCAAGGGTCAGGCTTGCCTGTCCCCGAACATCTGCTACCACTCAGCAGACATCCACCACCATGTTGAGATATTTATTCAATATTCAGCATTCCCTCGGAAGGAAATGTGCCATCTCCTGCTCCTACGTAGCTCCACTTTCTACAGCCAAGTACCAGCTTGCCGTAGGAAATGTCGAGGTGACCTGGCTACAGCCCATGGCCACTTTCTCCTCTGATCCATCTCTGGCCCCATAAATCATTTTTAATAACCTGAGTGCTCTTAATGCAGCAGTTCTAATGTGGGCTAGATCTGTTTAACCTAATCTGAGTATTAAAGCTGGTCACAGTGATATCTGAGCACCTGTGACTTCCTCAGACCAGCTAGAATTCAGGCTTGCGAAGCCAATGGCTTTTCCTGGTCATGCTGTACTGACACATCCCTCTTGGGGTGATTAATATCTTCCAGAGATGGCACTAAGGTCGGTTACACCAAGGTAAGGAAGAGATGAAGAGGGCTGTAGGGCAGATATTCCTTTCAGATTCCCAAATGCAAAAGATTTCTGACTTTCCAGACCTTGGCTCCAGCATCTCAGGGAGACATTCTCCTGTTTAAGAAGCTCTGGGGGTGGCATTGCTCAGCCAACTGGGCACAAGCGGAGAGCTGGAAAGAGGAAGGGATCTGATAACACTATTTTGCCCTCTGTGCTTAGATCAACACTTCGCTCTGTTTTAAACATCCGCTTCTTCATTCCTACTGTCCACTATCCCACTATGGCCCCAGCAAGAGCTATTTTAATCTCTCATCATTCATCAGGAGGCCCCTTCCTGTTCCCTTTCTATCTCCTCCTGCATACATGTATGTGCATCTCTGCACCAAGAAATCCCCCGTGCTAGCTGTTGTCGGAAAGGTCACCCAGGGATATTCACAAACAGCAGGTGTAAAATTAACAACTGGTGTGATTCCAATCATCTGGCAGGAAGGAAAACATTGGACAATAGGTAGAGCCAGGGTAAAGTTTCCAACTGAAGGCTCATTGCCTGATATAGGACAGCAGATCGGTGGGCTGGGAACTCTCCTAAGAATGTGAAACCGATAGGGTATTAGCAGCCCCTCTCTGCCCCTCCAACACAATTGTTTTCAGCTTGCTCAAAAATATTTGGAAATGTTACTGAGCAGGACGTGTGGGCGAGAAGGCATCCTCCAGCCAATCAGCCGAGCAGATTTCAGCCCTCCCCTTGAATTTCAAACTTTTGTTTTCCCTGATGGAAAGGAAGGTGAATCCTCCATGATTAATTTAGGGATCTTAAAGCATGTTGGATGAGTTCCTGCAGCACACTAACAAGTGGTGCTCTCAAGGATTACGGAAATTGTGGAGAGATGACAAGATAGATGGGTAGATATATGATTGGTATGGATTCTGACCCATCGTCATTTTCATGAGTGGAACTGATTTTAGCTGCATGAAAGAATGTGAGTATCACTCCATAACGGTATCTTGATGGTGTAAGTTTTTTGGAGGCATGAATGGTAGATCTTGTTAGACCTTGACTAATGTCAACAAACAGAATGGTGGCTGGAGTCCATGAGCACAGGAGTAAGATTTACTGTAGAATTCAGGTTGTGGATGTACCCAAGGAAAGCTGGCAGCACTGAAAGCAATGAAGACAGTGGACAATGGAAAAGATTGTTGAGAAGCTTGGTTTAAACCATCGTGAGCTTAGTTGTTCTGCATGTATTGGAGAGAGTGCAGTAGCTGTTCCCAGCACGGAGAAAGAGTTTGGCCAGAGGTTTAACTAACACATAGCCTTTCCTCCGCTAGACTGCAAACACAGAAGTCTTGCCTCTATGAATAAAAGTAAACGTATGGGGATTGCTGAACCCCAAGAGCAGTACATCAGTGCTTACAGCTATCTGGCTTCTTTACTCTTCTCTGCCCTTCTCCTTCCCCACTCTCAAAGCTGTCAGTTAGGGTGATGTGACACCCAGTTTCTTTTGGCAAAAGCTACCACACCACAACCAGAACTTGTAGACTTCCATCCAGCTTACACAGTGTCCATCCTCTGCTTAAACAGGTTTGGTACGAGCTCCATCAACCACAACACAATTAGTGCTGAAAAACTGCTCTTGAGGGTCTTTGAGCCTGTGTTGGGATCCCATTGCTCTCACCTAGCAGGGATATCACACATGGAGAGTGCTGACAAAGGATGCCTGCGCTGAGAGGAGGTCTGATAACGCCGTGTAACCCTGACGTACGTTGTCAGCAGCGCTGCCGTCGCCAACGAGAGCAAGGGGGAGGACTGAAATTCTCCCGTTCAATTGGGCGAATTTGACACCTTCTCGTTCTTGTGTCCTCGTGGCTCAGCCACTTGACATTTCTAAACATTCTCAAGCAAGTTCACTGGAAAACTATCCCATGTCAGGAGCTGGTGATGTCAAGGCTAATAACAGTCCTGGGGTCAAATCCTTCTGATCCTTCAGGCGAGGACCTCAAGATTTGGCTCCAAGTCAATAACAAGGTCTGTCACGTCAACGATGGCTTATTATGAATCCCAGCGCAAGCCTTTCCCAAACAAAGCACATTCGTTTGATTTTCCATGCAGGACAAGGTTAGAAGTTTCCAAAGGTGGGTTCTTTCCTCCTTGCGTGAAGCAGCGACCAAAACTAGTGAGCTTGGAACGGGCAACAGCACTTTGCCTTAGTGCGGGAGACAGGGACAGTGATAAATCTTTATCTGGGAAATTCTTCTCTTCCCTTCTGGAATGATGCAAGCTGATTTCACTTGTTTTCATCTCTAGGGATGCTGGTTTGGTTGGTTTGTTTTTTTTTTTTTTTCCCTTGTGTCCCCTTCCATTATTTGGGTGTTAACAATACCACTTGGCTGCCTTTGTTAATGTGACAATGGACCTCAGAAAAGAGGGAGCTGGCCACATCGGGAAATGCACGGCTGGATGTCGGGGAAGGAGATAGCAGGGATCTTGTTGGCTCACATATGCACTGCAGTGAAAAAAGGAATTGTAGAATGACATTCACTTTGCTGTTACATTATAATCCCGACAGCGTGTTGAGAATGATGCCACTGGAATGGTGTCCAAAATGATGATTATACCACTTCCTATTTTTAATTTCCTCTTAATAAGGGAAACAGTCGTCATCGCCCTAACAATAATGATTCTGCTCTGCCCTTCCAGATGTCAGAACATTATAAAGCATGGGTTAATGAGCACTGATGTCTCTCTACAGGCCTTTCTTCTGAACTGAAAACTCCTGTGCAACCCAGCCAGCCTACCCAGACACACACATCAGCAGGTACAAAACAGGGCACTAAACAAAATGCTGTACCTGCTTTTCTGTTGGCCTCATTTTACAAAGGATTATTTGAATCACGGAGAAATAAGGTGTCCATATCCCTTGGTGAGTCAGTGGTAGAGAACAGATTCAGTTGTTCACATCTCTGTGAAATGGCCTTTTTGCTATTTTTTAGAAGGCATTTGACATGAGGTTCCTAAATACGTAAGCTGATCTTCAGAATTGCTGAGTCCTCACTAGTTCTCCTCCAGGCAGTACCTAAACAAGATATCCATGGGGAAATCTGTCTTGTCTTGAATAGCAGCAACAGCTAATGGTTATTCCTCTTTATACACTCCCATGAATTTTTGCAGGTGGACTCCAGCTCTGCCCACCCATCCCATCTGGTGCACAGAGAACCATCACAAGACAAGGAGGACGACAGCAGATAGCTCTAGCTTCCTGAACTGCTCTTACCAGCAATGTGACTGTTTCACATATCCCTCCTAAAGACCCACCAAAGGAAATCCTATGTCTGGGAGGGTTTGAACTATGGTCATCAAAAGCCTCTAGCTAAGGGAAAGTTGGTCCATGTGGCTTGGCTGAGTGATGCTTTGCTTCTGACTCCAGAGAGAGTGGGTTTCTCATTTGGCAAAGCACTTGTCTCCTGCTGGCTTGTAGGAAGTTTCTGTAGGATGTCTCTCCACTGAAGGTCATATTTTCTTTATCTTCTGAGATCCTAGAACCAGGGTTCTGCTGTGCTAGAAAAGAAGCACAGGAGAAGACTGTATGAGGTTAGCAACATCTGAGCAAAACAGCATTTATGGCTCAGACAGCAATTCCAATTATCCAGCACTTAGGCACTGAGAAGATTCAGATAAGAGGTCTCAGATTTAGCTCCTCTCTTCTCTCTGCAAGTTAATGTGCCACTTTTCTTCTGTTTTTTTTTTAAAGCAGACAATCAAATCTGTGATAGTGAATTTCAAGTTAAAAGGAAAAGATCATCCCTGCAGAGATCGGAAAGAACCATTTTGGCTCTGGGGTAAGTTTTGTGATCCACTGAGGCATCGGTAGCTGCCATTCCACACACATTAAACAGAAGCTAGTGAGCTTGTTTAGAGTAGCTGGATAAAATCCTATGGCTTTTTTATATACAGGTCTCAGACCAGATGGGTGGTCCTGTGTGGCCTCAAAGTATTTGAGTCCATGATATATCATTTGCTGTACTAGGTAAAACCTAACTCAGCTCCTGCTGTGCTTCCATCAGGGCTATTTATACACTGTGACAATGCAGGAACCTAGTTTCTGACTTCTGCCTTAAATCTGAGAAAAGTCAATTGAAAATCATATAATTCCTGCAGTATTAGATCATATTAAAATCTTAACAAAAGCTCTGCTCAATAGCCCTATCCATTTCTTCTCCATTCCAAGGGGCCAGGCTGCCAAAAGAAGAGGTGTTATCACCAAGCTGATAGGAGCTGTCTCCCTTCCTTCCCTGGAGTATTTATACAGGTCAGTCCCTCTAATACGTAAGCTCTTGTTTCCTGGCAGTTTCCTCATAGGAGAGCTTCCCAATTTTCTTTCTCTCCTCACTGCATAGCCACCCACAAACAGCTCTTCAGTCATCTGAATGCTCGTAGATCCCTAGCACACAGCAAAGCTTTAAGGAGCATGTGTAAACAACCTATATACCAATCTAACAGCACTGTGTTGAGGCTTGTCTTTGTTTTCTGGGATAGATAATAGTCATCTTTAGAAGAGCTTCTTCCTTAACACCTTGCTTCTAAAAGGCCATCAGTCCAATCCAACCCTGTTTTCTACCAAGAGGCTCTGAACCCTGTTGTACTTCTGAGCGATGCCCATGACACTCATCCATTCGAGCTACTTCTAGTTTCCTGGGTATGTCAGCAAAAACTTCTGCAGGTCCTGACACCTGCTGTGAGGGTTGGGCAGCAGCAAACCTCAGCTTCTCTGAGCCTTTTCTATCTACCACAGAGTTGATGGAATCTCTCCCCCTACTTGTCCTTTGCCTTACGCTATGGGGTGGAGAGGAAGCAATCCTCTGAATCTAAAACTCTCCTACCCTTCTTTTCCCACACAAGTTAACTCCCAGCCCTTGCTTGCTGCTGTTCCAACCCCCTTCTGAGCGTGCTCTCGTTAAGACCCCATAGGGAGGAGGTGATGCTCTGAAATTGTCTTAATTGCTCTTGTTTATGCTGGTTACGATGGCAATAAGTTGCCATGCAGAGGAGGCTTTCTTCAGATGTGCAGGTTCTCCATTGTTCCGTATTCTGAAGGATTGTCTGTAGGCAGCTCCAAGTCATTTACAACAATAGATTAATATGAAGATCAGTAATACTGGGTGACTCACAGTCACACACATGCGAGACCCGCCAATCGCTGTGACCTGCCACCGGATTTGAGGGGAGGTTAAATGTTCCTGGTATGCTCTTGAAGGGTGCTGAAGAGATAATGCTCTGCACTTGCACAGTTTCTGCTATCCAGGAGCTCCACAAACATGAATGGAGAATGCTGTTTTGCTAGGGCAGGCGATGACTGTTACACTCACTGGAAAGCAGGGAACTGGAACAGAGTGTATCTTTTGTCCGATGTTAATTTACATGTGCCAAAGTTTAAACAGGGGTCAGGAATCCTGACTTTTAGTCCCTGATCTGTCTGCCAGGCACTTGATCATCCACACCCTGAAGAGGATCTTTTATGTGTGTTGTGTGCTACTTGTACTGTGTCCCATTCATCACCCTTGACAAATGACAGAGAAGAGCTCTGTCTCACGGGTTCTTCTTTAGACCTCTGCAGTACAGTGTCTGGGTCTTCATTTGGCAGAGACCCATTGGAAATGACGTTGAGATACCTCAGCTGTGGGCTTGTCCCTTCTGTCCCACTGTTCAGACTTAGGGTTTCATGCTGGGACTGACTGCATTGGGCTAGAGGTACTTTGCTTTCCAGTCTTGCTTTTCTGGATAGTCCCAGTCTGACAGATAAATACCAGGGACACCCTGCATCCCTTTGATCCATCGCTTGAATCAAGAGGTCTGTGTGCCATCCTTACCCCTATAATCCTTGGCTCTGGGATGTATGTGGCCTCCTACTATGTCCCCACAAGTCCTCATTCACCCAGGATCCACCGTTCTCCTTCCATGTCCCAGGCACCCCATGCATCCCCTGCCTCTCTCACACGTCATTCTGCCCTGCTGTCAGAAGGTCATCGTTCCCCCCATCTTTCCATTCCCCCGTGCTGGGTGAAAGGAGAGATGCCCATTCCCATTTTTTCCCTGTTTGGCAGATACAATCTACAGTAGGGAACACAGGCAGAGCTGGGAGGAGGGCTGGGTTGTGCTAGAGGGGATTAACAGCTGTCATCAACCTGCTCTTGACTCTAAACTCCATTACAGAGCTGGGTCAAGCTGCTAAAACTCCTCACCGGTTTCGTATTTTCTGCCTATTTTCAGTCCTTGGATACTGACAACAGCCCCATAATTTCCAGTGTCAGGTCTGGTGCTCTGTGTTACCATATTGCACGTACGCCAGCAGACAGACAAGTGGAGAAATACTTTCCAGCTGAGTGTGAAAAATTGCCTTGCTCAGTCCATAAGTAATGATGTGCTTCGTTGAGTCTAGCTAATTTTCTTCCCCATATAAAACAGTGCAGTTGCTGCATAATTTTGTCTGTTACAAAAACACCAGATCTCAAGAGCTTGGTGGTGGGCCAGGCCCCAAGTGTGTCGCTAAGCAATTACTGAGTCCCCGCCTGCCTCAAGCTGAATAAAACCTTGAGGCAGGAGCTGAGGACCTGACCCCTGATTAGATCTGTGTCCTTTTCCATATTCATACCAACAGAAGTGTGCTTATTCTGGGTCAGCAGAGGGCTGATTCAGTGTCCTGGCTTATATATAGCCCCAAAGAGGGTGCCTAGGAAGGACCAGGAAGACTTTTCTTCCATAAATATGTATTTGATTTGGAAATATAACTTATATAAGTGGTTAGAAGTTCAATGTAATTAGTAACCCTCAGTGGATTTCTCTTCCACAAACTTTTCCAGACTTGAGTTCATAGACATTTTGAATCTCTTCAACATCCTGGGGCAAGGAGTTTCTCAGCTTAACCACACATCTCCTTTCATTTGAACCCGACATCCCCCTGTTCCCAGGAGGTTTGGAACTACCAACCTTTTAGCTAGCAGTGGCACATATTCACAAAAATCCTGAATTCGCCGTATATTTAGTGGTAAAGTTTTTCTACTTTCTCCATCCATTTGAATCCACTATCTGCTGTAAATCTGCACTGTAGTGTGGTCACCATGCTGGAGGGAGAAATGCAGAAGAAGTTGAAGCTCTTTGAATGAAATAGTGTGAAGCACTTGCATGAGGTACCAGAGGTCACCTATGAACCAGTCCCCTTGGACTCACCGCAGGTTGCCATCACTAGACGGTGACATCTCCCAAGCTTTGGAGCAGCCTTGGTTGCTGATCCAGAAGAGGGCAATGGTGACACATCCTCACGGATGCTCTGAGCACCCCATCAACTGAGGACAGCCCCGGTAGGAATGTAGCCTGCTAGCCAAACCACCTTGGCTAGCAAATCTGCATGTTCCTGGCTGTTTTGTGGCAAGCAGATTGAAGTGGGAGGCAGGTTTCAGCTACTGTCTCAGGTCAGATGGGACTGTCAGTCAATTGTTAATTATGACTCTTCTTCTTACTAATTCCTGTAACTTCTGTCACCATGGCAGCTAACTGCCGTGGAAAGATTCAGCCAGAAAAAGGAGAAGACAACCAAACTTTTCATAGCAAGGGAACAGGAATGAGCTATGGAGGAGAGGGGGTGGAGGAAGAGATCTGTAAATTGTCTTCTAGGAGAGTCTGACGCCATGCTCTGAAAGCTGGGCGGATTTGGCTTTGCATGGTCCTACCAAAGGGAGTCAAACCTGCGTTCTGACTGTCCCGTGCTGAGAGCTCCCGTTCAGCTAGCCCAGTCCCAGCACAGCACATGGTGAATATATGGTACCTGTTCGTTGCACAGGATGCTGGGTGCTATGATTTTTCTTACTCTGTGCCGATCACTGGAAAACTGCATTATTACCACATCTTCTCTGCCCTGACCTGGTCAGTCGATCAGTTTTAATCCTTGGTGATGGCTGTGTGTCTGCATAGGGAGGAGAAACTTGAGAGCACTTTGAGCTCTGATTAATTTTTAAACTTCCTCCTTTTCTGCTTATTTCCTAGCTTTTGTCCTGATGCTGAATGTGCTCTTTCCTCCATGTGTCACTTCCAGAGGAATGCTGTGGAGACGAAATGCCACTCAACCATCTCAGGGCATTTTACCTGTGGGGGCTGGATGGAAAGTCATAGGCTGGGACCGTACAGGGCCTGAGGACGACTGGTGGCTTCTATCACTGCAGCAGCTCACAGGAACGTAGTGACATGGTGCTTGAGCATGGGCAGAGCAGGTTGCATGGGATCATTAGAACAACAGCCATTCTGTTGCTTTGCAGCTTTGTAACACCACGCGATTCTTGCCAAAAATGACTGTGTCTGGCCCATTCAGCAACTTTCATTTCTGATTAAGCTTTCCAGCCTGTAGGTATCTTCTCTCACACCTGTCTTACCATTTCCATTTAGAAGGCTTTAATTTAGAAACCCATTGTATCTGGCCCTGCACAGACCAAACCAATTTATTTTACATAATGCCTCAGCACTTTAAGGAAACAGACTTGTTCAAAGTCCTTTCTGGAGGAAAGGATGGGCTCATGCTTCAGGTGTTGGATTGAGATCCAGGAGAAACAGACTCTGTTCTGATGGTGTTCACAGATTTCCTGAGACCTTTATCAAATCACTTACCCTGCCTAGAGCCTAACCTCTGTATCTGGAAAATAATCAGTAACACTTTCTCTACCTCTGGTTTCAGGAGGATAAACATAGTATCTAGATTTCATCAAAGTCCTTGTGTTCTGTGTTTTACAAATAGAATAAAAAGCTGATTTCTGTGCTGGAGGGACCTCAGTGCTTATGTGCAAGATGGGGACAACACGGCAACTCTGCTGAGAAGCAATGAGAGAAGGCAGAGCTGAGAGGCACACAGAGCCTGGGCATTGCCCACCAGCTGCCCAGCTGCTGTCAGCCTTTCCATCGGCATCTTGTCAGGGATGTGCAGGGAGAGAACGTATCATTCCAAGGGTGTCCACAGGAAGATACACCCGAGCACGAGCGAGAGGCTTGGGACAATGCACACAAGGGGCAGTTTGAGAATCCACATGCACAATGGTTCTACTCAGCTGGCAAGGTTGGATCTTTTCATTCACTTGACATTCTCTGTTTGATCACTAAATGCCCCTGGACCTTGCTTTTCAAAGGCTCTTTTTCTTCTCTTTCAGTGCCACTGCCACAGCAACATGTGTGTTTGAGAAATAACACGTGGGGAAGATGAGTTTGCACTGAGGAGGTGTCTTGAACCCGGTGCAGACCCCAATGGAGCCAGTAGATCTGAAGACAGGTGCTCTCCATCCATGGGGCCACCAGCATGGGTGAACCTTCCAGTGGCTGCGTGCCCTCCAGAGCTGTCATCGCCATCAGTCAAGCTCTTCCCCACAGAACAGTAGTGGAGGAAGCTCAAGAAGTATTGCATTTTAATTTCAGTGCTGCCACAGTCACTGACGTCTTTGCTAATCCTCTTGCGGCAGCAGGCTGCTAATCAAAAACTCTTTGCTCGCCACTTTGGCATCATTCTGGGAAGCCAACGGAGCGCAGAGATGCTGAATTCCTCCCCCTCCACACACCTTCCATTGTCTTCAGGACTGACAGCTCTGATGGGGAGCAGTGATAAAAGCCAGCTGATGCTGTCAGGGCCTGCGACAACTGCACCGCAGGGAAAAAGGCGACTGGCTCTGATTCATCCTAGCCGCCTGGAGCTCAGGATGCCTTGCGTGCATGCTGTCTCCTGGTGTGGCTCATCACAGAGCAATGCGCCTTCAGTGGGTTCTGGATACTGCCCTGAGAGGCAGGAGTTGACCATGGGCCTGTGAAAGGGCCTCTAGTGGCCCACTGGGTGGCCAGCATCCTTTGAGAAGCTAGAAAAACCCACAAAAAAAAAAAAAAGACTTGTTTGCAGATCTCTGCTGAAGTCTTTGGTGTGTATGGAGGAATAAATATAGTTGGTTGGATGTTCCTCTGCTTGACTTGTGTTCAGGGGTATTTGTGCAACTCCTGAGTGGCCATCTATGACAGCAGCACCTCTCCTTCAGCTCCTCATGTGCCCATTCTTATGGAATGAGCTGAGCTGGGGTTGAATTTCTGGGAGGCTCCAAAATGCAAGCGGTCCAGACTTGGAATACATCAGGAGTACCAAGCTGAGATGGGAAGAACATTAAAAGAGGGGAAGTTAGACTGGGATGTGAACTTCTGGGTGACCTTGAGGAAACTGGCTGAGTGCTGCCCATCCTGGCCAGGTCAGCAGCTGAAATTTCCATTACTGAAGGCAGAAGCTCAGGGGTCATTTCTGTTTCATTTTTCACTTTTTCCCAAACATGACATTGAATGAGAGGCATTAGGAGTTCCTCCTATAAATAGGAACACCCCTGTCAAAGCTGGTTAAGTCACACCCAGTGTCAAGCCTGTAAACAAGGTGCCTCTTGGATGCACTCCCTGGAGATGCAGAGGGGGGTACAGGGAAGTTTGGCAGCTTCCTCTTAACTGGTTGGCATTGGGACACCAGCTATTTTCAAGGCAACAAACATAACCATCCCCAGCTCCCATCTGGAGGATTTGGGGAGTGGTGCAGGACAGAGGCAATGCAATCCAGGATCACTGCTATACGCTGCAGCAGAAGTGAAGCCTCCCAGCTGTGTTGTGAGAAGGGTCAGCTAAGGCATAAAGGATGCAGGTGCTGGGACCTCCGCGGCTGCTGTCACAGCTCTGATTTCATCTATTTCTTCAAGGTATTTCCCCAGTTCTGCCCTAGAGCTCTGGGATGACCTGGAAACCCTGCACTTTCAGTTGACTCAGTTTCCCTTGGAGGGAGCTGCAGTTTCCTCTTTGCTAGAGCTGCCCAGTTCTACTTTAGCTCCACAAGAAGCAGCAGTTCCAGTGGCATCCGTTACAAAGCGGCTTTGCCCTCCTGGAAGTCAGCTGGAGCATGGCAGTGAAGCCAGAGACATAGAGCAAAGCATCTTTGAAGCAAGGGAGTGTTAAGTGTCTCCCTGTGCTTGCTGCAGGGACATCTGGGTTGGCAGAGCAGCAAGGGTCACCAGGGTGATGCATCACGGGTGACACTGTAGTAGAGCATCTTGGGTTAGCGAGAGCTGATGGAGGGATCCTGAGGTCCCCTTCGCTTTCCTTGTCACCCCTGGGAGCTTTTTCCCACCTCTTCATCAAACTTTGTGCAGCTCTGAGATGGGGGGGG
>WKFP01015070.1:591269-626074 GCA_011057875.1 Pterocles orientalis | reverse complement strand
TGAATGAGAGGCATTAGGAGTTCCTCCTATAAATAGGAACACCCCTGTCAAAGCTGGTTAAGTCACACCCAGTGTCAAGCCTGTAAACAAGGTGCCTCTTGGATGCACTCCCTGGAGATGCAGAGGAGGGTACAGGGAAGTTTGACAGCTTCCTCTTGACTGGTTGGCATTGGGACACCAGCTTTTTTCAAGGCAACAAACATAACCATCCCCAGCTCCCATCTGGAGGATTTGGGGAGTGGTGCGGGACAGAGACAATGCAATCCAGGATCACTGCTATACGCTGCAGCAGAAGTGAAGCCTCCCAGCTGTGTTGTGAGAGGGGTCAGCTAAGGCATAGAGGATGCAGGTGCTGGGACGTCCGCGGCTGCTGTCACAGCTCTGATTTCATCTATTTCTTCAAGGTATTTCCCCAGTTCTGCCCTAGAGCTCTGGGATGACCTGGAAACCCTGCACTTTCAGTTGACTCAGTTTCCCTTGGAGGGAGCTGCAGTTTCCTCTTTGCTAGAGCTGCCCAGTTCTACTTTAGCTCCACGAGAAGCGGCAGTTCCAGTGGCTTTGCCCTCCTGGAAGTCAGCTGGAGCATGGCAGCGAAGCCAGAGACATAGAGCAAAGCATCTTTGAAACAAGGGAGTGTTAAGTGTCTCCCTGTGCCTGCTGCAGGGACATCTGGGTTGGCAGAGCAGCAAGGGTCACCAGGGTGATGCATCACGGGTGGCACTGTAGTAGAGCATCTTGGGTTAGCGGGAGCTGGTGGAGGGACTCTGAGGTCCCCTTCACTTTCCTTCTCACCCCTGGGAGCTTTTTCCCACATCTTCATCAAACTTTGTGCAGCTCTGAGATGGGGGGGGCTGCAAAGAACCTGTTCTGCTGAAGTGATGCAAGTTAATGCATCTTAAAAAAAAAGAAGGCTTTTTTTTTTTTTAAATAGATCATTTCTGTTGTCTGATTTCCCCACAGATCTACAAGCAGTTGCATCAGTACAGCTGAGGGGGTGGAAAACTGAAGTGGGGGCAGAAAGGAATAAAAACTTTCTAAGTCAGCTCTACCACGGAAAATTTTCTGTCACTATATGGAGACCTATAGCTGTTTGTCCCTTCCAGACGTTAAGAGCTGTCTGGTTCTTGTGTGGAGACACAGCCAGCAGAGCAGAGAGATGATTTGTTTGAAGCTGAACTCGAGAAGCTTAGCAGGGGAGGAATCGCTACTTGTTCTGAGACAGGCTAATTATATTCTGTGTCCTTGGAAGCCAACTCTAATAGAGATCCTATAGCTTTTTACAGAAGTGCAAGGGCTTCCCTCCCATCGCTGCTGTACACAGCAGCCAGGAGCGTCTGGATGGCAGTCCTGCATTCCCCGGAGGGCTGCTGAAGCACTTTGGATTCCTCGGAGATGGAAACCCTTCTAGAAACGCAGGGTAGAGTTACTCTAATTCCTCGCTGTTTGGGATCAAACCGAAGCCTGCTGCTTAATGGGGGATAAGTGGATGTAATGCCGTCAGTCAATAACTTTACGCACACACGCAGAGCCCTTTGGATTACTGATTTCCAAAAGAGAGAGTCTCCCTCACGAACCCTGCAACACACTGACTCAGCCCTCAGCCTTTTGACTTTGTTTTTCCTTCTTTACAAAGTGACTTGTACTTTTTAATTCTTCCCCCCCTTATTCATTTTTTTCCCCACTTATTCATTTTTTTTCCCCCATAAAAGTTTTCAGCTTGTCAAACGATTCTCCCTGTCTCTTTTCTCTTTGCCTTTTTGCAGTGGGAGGAAAGATAATAATAAAAGGAGCAGTTTTCAAATAAAAAGCCCCACATGTTACCTGGGAACTGTCTCTCAGCATCCAAATACCCACTGGGGCAGAGATCGCTGAGTCCCCGCTGCTGTTTCGAACCCACCAGACACTGTGCTTAGTCACTTAATGCTCCTGTCAGGTCTGTCAGTTGGTACAAGCAGGACTGACTGGGCCCTTGTAAAATAGGATTTCCCTTTACACCTCCCTGCTAAGTGCACTGAACTCCTTCCCTTCCTCCTGACCGGGGAAATTGCTGCTTTGGCCTCTGCCATGGTAGTTCCCAGGCTGGAGGAACGGCTTTGGGAGCATTTGTGCTCTCTGTCTGGTTGCTCTGAAATGCTCCTCGTCTGGGGCAGCCCTTTGGTCCTGCCTCACATCCCAGTGGGGAGGCAGAGGGAAGGGTGAGATGAAGGAGTCGGTGAGCCTGCCTTTATCTCTCCGTTGGTCCTCGGTCCCTGTTCAGCTTCCAGCCAAGCTCTGCTGAAGCTGAGCCCTCTCTGCAGCCTCTTGGGGCATCCAGGTTTTGCCCACCTTTTATACAACCTCGGTGAATTGCTTCTGGAGGGAGAAACTTGCAGGAGACGGAGCACCAGACCAAGGTGTTCCTGTAAGACCACAGGACTGAAACAGCTCCCCTGAGCCCCCCAGACAGGGAGAGGCAGGAGGTGATGGCCCACGCTGCTGCACCCATCCCAGCCCTCACCATTCCTCCACGAGCTCTGAGCTGAAAAGCTCATTTGACTTTTATGAGGGCTGGAGAGACCAGGCAAACAAAGCCTCGGGGTTTAGTCAGCGCCGGCGGGTACAGCACATGCCTCTTCCTTCTCTCCCCTCCTTTCATTCCTGCTGACAGCTCTCCCAACAGCATGGTGTCTGCTTGGCTCGGGAACCTCTTCTCAGGGATGAGCCTATTGACTAAGGGGATTTCTTAGCATCTCAGCTGGAGCCACCTTCTCTTTCACCTCCAGGATACCCTCTGAGCTGCAAGGAAGCTGAGAAAGGCAGGGAAGAGATGCTGCAAGGGTGTTGATGCTCTGTTGGATGGAGAAATGATTCAGGCACGAGCCCAAAAGCTTCCAGGTAGAATTCAGAGACCTCGAGACATGGTCCCTACAGCCTCAGCCTCTCCCAAGCTGAGGGTCTGTCCTGGGTGGCTGCAAAGGTAGAGCTGGAGGTCAGGTTTGGAGCTGCAGCAGCAAAGCTCCTTTTCCCGCACACTGCTGGGCTTTGTTGGCTGTAACAAACCTCTCCCTCGGCTGCTGGGACTGGGCTCTGGGGCTGGGAATGAAGCATTGCTCATCCTGCTCATCCATTCTCTACAGGAGTTTTGGGAATCTTTGTAAATAAGCCAAGAACATGAGAAACAGAAATTCCTCCCGTTCCAAGTCCTGCCTGACACTGCCCAGATCCTTTGTTCTTGGCTTCTTTCTCCCTCCTTCAGGGACGTTCTTCCAACAACACACTGCCCTGCTCAGCCTCTTCCACTAATTAGGAGTTATCCATTAACGAGCCATCAATAACTTCATCAATTAGCCCGTCTCCTGAGGATCTCCTTCCCCAGGTGCTATCAGTGCCACTTAGCACCAACAGAAAAGGAGCACTTAAGAGAGATATCTCTCTATATATATCTATATATATGTGCTTGTATACAACCTCTTTGTTCTTGCTAACTTTATGTTGTTTCTGGTTTCAGCTTGTCCATGGAGAGCTCAGGATCAGCCTGTAGCCTGCCTATTGCTAGCAGTCCTGCACTCTAGGCTGTGCTGGCAGAGAGGAGTTGGACCTTTCTGGCACCAATTTTCTTGCTTTTTTGTTGGAGGGAGTGTGTAAGGATTCCAGGAAGGTTTTGAAAGAGCCTGTGGTATCCTGTGACCTGGTCATGATGGATGCAGGATGGTAAGAAATAAGCTCTATGTGTTGCAATGGAGACTGTTCAATAAAATAAATGTTTTTCAAAGGAGAAGGAAAATAGCAGGAGCTAGTAGAAGAAATGATGTTTTCAGCCCTTGAGGGGGAATCTGGAGAAAGAAAAATCCTTTTTAAAGTATAAAATGGTGTCAGTAGGAACATAGTATTGCTACTCCTTTGATGAGAGCTGAATATGGGAGGACTTGCAAGTTATCCCAGGTGGGAGGAGAATGTGGCAATGGTCTGGAGATTCCTTTGAAGTGCTCTGGTCCTATAAAGAAAGGAAACACTGCTGCTCTCCTGAACCCAGCAGGAATCAGAAGCAGGGCGCGTGGCTGTGCTCAGGCTCTGCCCCGCTTTGTCAGTGCTCAGCAGGGGTGTCTCTGACCCCAGCTCTGCTCTGGGCCGTGCTCTCAGAGCCCTGCCCAGCTGAGCTGGAAATCCCTTGCTGCTTTTCTCCCTTTGCCATGGTTTCTCCTGTTTATTTCACCCGACACACATACACTGCTTTGCTTTTAAGACATCACCTTGCAAGTTCTCTCATCCCATTCCTGAGTGCATCCATGTGCTTTGGTTTTGCATTGTTTGGGGGGTGGGTTGCTGCTGGTTTGTTATCCTCTATCAGTGCCTGTTCTTCTAATGCTGAAGGTGAGCTGTAGGGATGGGATCAAGGCACAGGAGGATGAGAGAAAGTAAATGAATTGGCCAGGACAGCTCTGCATGGCTGGGAGCTCTGTGTGATGGTCTTGCAGAGGAAATGATAGAAGACTGCAAACTGGGGATGCCCAAACCTAGCCTAAGGTGGAGGACAGAGAAGGGAAAAGGATGTGATAATCCCTGGCATCTGCTTTTTGCTCTTGTACCCTCCAGCTTTTGGTTCCTGATAGAAGCAGGGCAGCACCCAGCTGGTGTGAATGGAGCTGTACCTGCTCCCATCAGCCAGGAAGGTGAGTGTGTGATTTGATGCTATGCTTTTAGAGCCCAGATACCTTCTGAAAGCTTCTCCACCTCGTCTCTCCTCACAGGTCCACAGCATGGCCAGCTATTTCCTAGTTCCCTAAGGGAAGTGCTAAACAGGGACCTAAGAATCTACATACCCAAATCCCACGGGTAAGCTGTGGGCACTCTGCTGCTCTGAGGCCAGCAATGCAGCTGGGCAGTGCGCTCAGTTCTGCTCAGGTTGCACAAAGGAACAGGGCAGTGGCTGCAAATTAATTACTGTTAACGATACCACCTTCCTGCAGAGCCCAACAATTTCTGCAGAGGGCACAAGGCTTGGTTTTGTCAAGTGCCCAGCCTGTAAAGATGCCTTCTGGCATCCCTGTGCTGTCCCTGAGCCCATATGTTCCCAGTGGGAGCCATGGAGCTGTCAGGCAGTGCTGGATGGAAGCGTGTTTTGACTCCCGGGTCAGAGGCTGTGCAGAGAAGTCTATCGTTCCCAGTCACTTCTTTAATTGACACAGTGAAAGAAGCCACATCTTCCTGCCTGATTCTGACCAGGGCTGTAATTGAATTCAGCTCAACATCTCCGCTTCAGCCCTCCAGGGGCCCGTCAGTTAATGATGGATTTTTTTCTCGCCTTGAGAATTTCTCCTTGTTCCCATTGTTTTTATTTAATAGGATCTAGTGAGAAAACCGGTAGTTGTAAATCTCCCCCTCCCCATTTCCTACCTTTCCCAAAGGTGCCTTGTCAAGAAAAGTGCTCGGGCATTAAAAGAGAGACAAGTGAACTTCAGGGATTGAAAACATGTGCAGCTTTCCTGTCTTTTGTTCATTCATCCTTCCTCTCGCTCCTCTCAGCTCTTTTGTTTCTCCTTGCCAAAACTGCTTGCGCACGCTTCACTCAGGATCTAATGAAACTGTTTTAGAAACTGCAAAGCTGAATTGGATCCTTCTTTTTTTTCCCCTCAGAGCGCAGTGTCTGTTTAACCTTTCTCCCTTGGCATCCACCTCTCCCGGCAACCTATTTGCAAAGAAATCCCAGTGCTGACTGGGTTTAAAATGGTGGTTGCTGGGGAGGTCAGCAGGAGTCTGTGGTACGCTGTAGGTACAATTCCCGGCTGGCTGCAGGAGGCAGTTACTCCATGGATCTGACTTTGCCTGGTCTCTCCAAACCCTGCCAAGATGTCGAGGTTTTTCATTGTGCCTTGAAAAAGAAACAAAATTTGCATGTCAAAGAGTGAGGAAGGACAGGGGTCGGCTGTTCTCCAGCATCTTTATCCTCTTCTAGTCTCTTTTCCCCCTCCCCACATCCCCCTGGCTCTCCTTTTTGGCAGTCCTGTGCCGCTAATGAGTTATTGCTGCATTAAAGTGTCCACTCATTATGGGAGAGATCTTGGGGTTTCTGAAACTGTTGGATCCTGTTGAACATTCTTGTTAAACTTCGCCCTTAACTGCTGCGTGCAGGCAGCTTCCCACACAGACCAAAGTTCGGTCCCCAGCCCACCAGCTCTCCCCCACAGGCGGTGACGTGCGAGTCTCTGCACGCAGGAGGCGGTGAGGGGAGGGTGGTTGGGAGAACGTGTCTCTGAAGCGGTGACTGTTCGGTGAACGTGCGGAGACGAGTGGATTGGGTTTGGTGGTGAACCAGAGGAGAGCATGGTGTCTCCAGTTCCTGCTTTTAGAGAAAGCCCACTGACCCTGCTCCTTTGTCAGCCACAGCTGGTGATGGGTGGGAGGAAGGAGTGCAGGAGGCGAGCCCTCTCTGACCCTTTCCTTGGTGTCCGCTCTTCTTGCATACACATGTGAGGAGGGATGGAGTTCCCCAGGTTTTGCAGGAGATCTGGGTCCATTTTAGGTGATACCTACCTGAAGGACTAGAAGGCAGGGGCTTTTCCCCTCCTTCCCTTCATCCTGTAGTTCTTCCCCAGTTTCCAGGAGTTCTTCTGGTTTGTTGTTGGGGTTTTTTGTTTTGGTGGTGTTTTGTTTTTGTCTTTGTTTTTCACATGTGGCTGCCAGGTCTGTGCTACACTTCTCCATGGGGATCCACATTCACTGTCTGGATCTAGTGGAGGAGGAGAGCCAGGAAGATGCTCATACACAGCTGGGAAGAATGTGTGGCGCTCAGGATGTTGCTTCCAGCAGCCTGCTCTGAGACCATTAAGACCATCCCTTCATATGATGTTGAGGCTGGTTACACCAAGAACTGATAGGACAGCATCACTCTGTAATATCCCAGATGTGCCATCACCTGCTCTCCGTGTGCTGAGACTCTTTTAGCTGGCAGCAAGTGTCTTGGAGGCAGGGACAGTCATACCAACACGTGTTTGTGTCCTGCCTCCACCGACTGCAAGGAGGAAGAGATCTTTGTTGTTAGGCTGTGCTGAGACAGCGATGGGACCATTGGCTTAGGGACACTTAAGCGTTTTTCTATTCGGTGTCTTACTTTCCCCAGCCTGGCAGAGAGCAGGGGAGTGTCATCTGCAAGTCTGAGTTCAGATCGGTGGGAGCAGGGCTGATACCCTGCGCTTGTGCGGGGTTGTTCTCGTGCCCCATTTCCTTTGTGGCCACCAAGAAGAGTTAGCAGGAGTCTGCACCTGCTTCCAGGAAAGGCTTCTGGAGGGGTCAGAGGATGATGGTGGAGTCCTGGGAGTTCAGGAAGGATCAGGGCTCTGCTGGATTTGGCACAGTACAGACTGATATTGCAAGCTTGTGGTCAGGGTGGTTGGAAAAATCATTGCTGTCAGCAGGACAGGACTCGGAATTAAAGTCATCACCCTGATGATTTGTAGAACTGAGCTGCTGGTGTAAGTGGGAGCTGCCCCAGGCCACAGAGGACATGTTCCCCAGCCCATGGGTCACCAAAGGCTGGAGCTTCCCCCCTGGCCCTACCTGCTGCCTGGATGCTCCCATCACCCTCCCACCTGCTTTTGGGCACAGCTGGAGCTTTTGGCTCCATCCCACAGCAGTGCTTTAGTCCTGGGGACCTCCAGCTTTGTCCTGGTTATGTCCCAAAAGCTGTGGAGACCCAAAGGAGATGTCAGACAGCTGAGCTGCATGGCCTGGGGGAAGGGAGGGCAAAGACATCGAGTTCAGGGGTGATCATGTTAGTGTGATGAATTAGTGGGGAAATCGGGTTAAAGGACTTTATCAGGCATGTAAAGGGAGTTGGTGGGAGACTGGAAGTCTCCTAATGGGTGCTGTCCCCTGGGTTTTCTACCTTCCCATGAAGCCAGTATGTGCTGTTTTCAGGCAGTACATTAACTCGACACTAAGAGGCTTCCTAAAGGTGAGTGGGGAGGAAAAATCCAGGAGATGGAGGGAAGCACTGGAGAGAGCAATGCTGAGAGGTGCTGCTCTCACAGAGGGTCATGCTGGGTCTGAACTCCCGTGACTCTGGGGATGATCAGGAGCCTGGACACCCCAGCTGTGGGGCAGGAGGTGGTGACTCGGCTCTGGATGCCACAACACCAGCCCTTCCCTGACACCAACATGTCCTTGGAGGCACCTTCTCACCTGAGGAGGAGGGCAACAGCACAAGAAGGTCCCTCCCTGGCGCAGGGCATTCGGCTGCTTACGTTTGTGTTGTAAGGTTAAATCACTGCTTCGTTACAGCCCTCAAATTAAGTCACCACCTTGCTGGATCAATACTATTTTCCATGATGCACTCGTGACACTAAGCCTGGGAGATGGATTGATGCTGGGAGGCTGAAGCACTGCAGGGGAGCTCCAGTTAGACCCAGCACTGGGCAGGGTTTGTTGTCGGGGAGAAAAATAGCAAATTTCCATGGAGAGCAGTAGCTGATGGGAGAGGCAGGAGGTGTGGTGGAACGGTGACACGAGGAGAGTGCCCATGTCCCTCGGCACCCCGTTTTAGACTTACAGAGCTGTCACAGGGTGTCCTTGTCTGTGGGAAGCCTGTGGCAGCAATGGTCTCCTCCAGGTGTGTCTGCACCAGCAGCTCAGGCTAAAATGGGCTGTTCTGTCCTTCCCCACATTCCTCTTCCCTCTGAGCAAGGTCTGGGAGAGGAACAGTCAAAGCAGCAGCTCCTATGGGGTGATCACAGTGGCACACAGACATTTGGGGCTGCCCTATGCCATGCTGACCCCTCTGCACAGGAGTCACAGCCTTCCCACCCCAGCAGTCGCCATAACAGAGGCTTGCTGTCCCCAGAACTGTCACCATGCACTGGCTGGGGTGTGATCAAAGGGGCCTCCAGCTATCTTGAGCCTCTGGGAAGATGTTAACTGGAGTCCACCACGTTACTGTGGTTCAGCTGGGGACTAGATCCAAGTGAGGAGTCCCTTGGGGCTGGAGTTGGGGTGAGTCATGGGGCACTTTGGGACCCTGGGTGCCAAATTGCTGTGTTCTGAGCTGCAGCCAAACCAGAAGAAGTTTGTGGCCAGAGTGAATCCTGGCAGTCCCAAATCCCAGCCGTGGGACATTTGCAATTTTGCCAGCATGGAGAGGCTCAGAGTGGACATCGCTGCCCTTTCCAGGGATGTGGTGTGGACCAGAGACCACCCACCTCGTCCCAGCCACCCGCCCCGCTCCAGATGCCAGGGCTAAGGTCACCACCGCATCCCTCGCCCCCGCCTCACTCGGCTGGTGCCTTTCCCACCTCCCTCGCCGTTCTGCCCCCGGGACCACTAAGCACAGGATCCCCTGGCGCTCGGTGCTTGTTCAGCTGGCCGGTAGGAGCAGGTGGGGTGGATGGTGCGGAGCAGGGGCTACAACCCCCTTCCTCCTGCTGCAGCTGGACACCACAGCCTTGGGAGGGGAATGGGACCAGTGGAGTGGGTGGATTGGGGGAGGTTTAACCCTTCCAGGACACGCCTGGCTCTATTGAACATCTCTGTGTAAAATCAGAGCCTTCTGCAGAGCCAGCGCTTCCCACCTGCCTCCCTGGGAGCAGGGGAGAATTCAGAGGAGGATTTGTAACCCTAAAACCGTTCCTCAGCCCCCAGACCCAAGCACCTCCTGCCCCCAGGGTGCCCACATCACTGCCAAACCAGAGCTCCTGGGTGCTGGCTGTATTTTTTTTTTCCTAAACTGGTAACAGCATGATTTATTTGAGATATTTGACATTTTAAAAATGGGATTCCTCCTCTTAATCCCTCTCCAGGCCCGCCCAGAGGTGACCTGGCAGCCGTCACAGCCTCGTCTTTGGGCAGAGGCGGAGGAGTGGGTACCCAGGCAGCAGGTTGCTGCCCACCCCAAGGCGTGAGGAGGGGGGGAGTGGGTGCTTCTGAATAAAATACTAAGGCAATGGGAGGAGGGCAAAGCTGATAAAAATGGCCAGAGCAGCTGTGGCAATGTGGGCAATGAGGTGACATTGCAATCGGCTGTCACTTATTTTGAGGCTTATCATCTCTGGCTTGCTTCAGAAACCTTTTTCTTTCTGTCCCAAGAGCCCTCTTAGGAGCTGAAGCATTTCTGCAACCCGAAGATCTCTGATCTGGCTCTGGCAGCGATGCAGGAGAAAATCCAGGGAGCAGGACAGGACCCGCTGTGAGTAGGGCTGCCAGCCTCTTTGGGCTGAAAACATCCGATTTAAAGGTGAGAGGGAGGAAGAAACTTCCATGTGTTTCTGGTTCATGAGCTGATCCCCACCCCGGGGAGCTCGTCCCTGGCCTGGAGAGCAGGGAGAGGACACACAGCTCGTGTCGGTGCTGCCACAGAGAGCTGAGCTCTTTGTTCATCCCAGCCCTGCCACGAAGCACGAGAAAAACACTCCTGCCGAGCACAGCCAGAAATAACCCAGGCCTCCAGCCGCCAAAATCCTTCCAAGAGGGAGTTTTAAAGTGCTGGGAATTTGGCCTCTCAGCCTGTGCTTTGGGCTCCTCTGCTGTTGAAATGTCCCAGGCAGGGAAAGGCAGACCCTGAACACAGCCCTGCTCCCGATATCCAGGAACCAGCATCCCAACGGGGACCAGTTCACCCCCAGGTCACCCCAAGACCTGCTCAGCTCCTGTTTTCACCCCAGTCTTCTCCAGGACCACTGTCACTGTCACAGCTCCTGCCTTGCAAGGATGCTGGTGATGGACAGCACTTTGCCTGTGGGATGTGTTTTGGGGGTTGTGATGCCCCAGCATCCCTCAAGAGCCCTTCCCTTTGCTGCACCCCTGAGATGAGGCCACCTTGCAGTGACAACCCTGCTGCCAGTGAGGCCAGAGTTGGGGTGTCTTTAAGGGGAATGTAATAAGGATGAATAAGTCTAATCAGACCCCTTGCCCATGGGAGGGAGGAGTTGGGGACAGTTAAAAACAGTTCTTCCCTGTCTCAGGAAAGGACAGGCGGTTCCTGCGCTATCCAGATGGGATTTGAGTCACACCGTGAAGAAAACGGTCCCCCCGTGGCACATGTCAGAGGCTGCAGGGAAGATAAATGTTGCTTCATTGCTCTGGCCTTACTGTTTGTTCACCCACAGGGATCTTCTGGCCAGCTTTTCCGTGTGTCAGCATCTTCTCACAACCCCTGAGCAAGGGCATCGCGTGGCAGATGCTCCATGGAGGAGGAGACACCTCGTCGTGCAGCAACAGCTCAGCTCCAGCTCTTGGGCAGCTCGAGGCTGCTCCATCCCTTTGCTTGGGGACATAACCCAGTGCATTACTCGGTTTCCAGTATGCCCCAGGAGGCTGCAACCTTTGGAAACCTTCCGTGCCCGTGATCCATCCCTGCACACCCCAAACAGCCCCTCGGGTGCAGGACACCAGGATGGAATGAACCAAGTGGTCTAGGCACGTGCAGGAGTTCATTGAAGACATGTCGGCTCTGCAAAACAGATCCCGTGATGGATACAGGATCGTCTATTTATTTTAAGTTTTATAGGGGGCATTTTCCCTTGCCAGAAGCTGGAGAATAGAGGACCCGGGTACCATCTGCCCAGGGGACTGGTGAATCATCCTGTTTTCCCGTTAACCACACTTGTTTGCTTTGGGAGATCTCCAAGTTAAGGGGGAAGAAAAAAGAAAACCCAACCCATGGATCTTTTCCCACACAATAAGAAAAATGCATTTTTAAAAAAAATTTTTATTTTTTTTTTTTTTACAAAAGCCAGTGTCAACTCTGCTTTTACTTAGCAGTGGGCTGGATAAAAATAGACAGTGAAGTCATGACGCCTTCAGAAGAAGAAGAACCAGGTATGGCCTGGGGAGAGGGGACCAGTGCAGTCAGACCTGGGGGAGAGGGACAAAAAGCCAGCATGAGGGGAGCAGGCAGGGTTTTATCCCAGTACCATGCTGGGACAAGGAGAGCTGCTTACCCTGGTGCCTTGCAATTTCCCCGGCGTGTTGCTGGGAGAGGCAGGAGGCTGTTTGGTGGATGCACCAGAGTTCAAGCTGTCACTCACGTGATGCGGATGGGGCTGTGGCCCAGCAAACACCAGGAGATCGGCTCTTTGCAAAGCTGAGTCGTTCGGAGCTTGAGGCACACTGGAAAGCGAGGGTAGCGGCAGGGAAAGGAAGCCAAGGGGTTGTGCTCCTGCTTTCTCCAGGACCATATTGCTGCAGCCTCTTCTCTTCATTTTCTGCTCAGATCTGGCTTTTTCTCCTGTTTCATCGCTGTGCCAGGCTGAGAGCACACTGGGCTGCTTGGAAGGAGCATGCATGTGTGGGACTTTGATGTCTCCAACTAAGGGCAGGGGCCTTGGAAGCCACTTGGCCACCTGGACCCCCAGGAGATGCAACTGATGCCCACCCACATCTCGGTTCTGCTGGCAGGAGGCTCCTGTGGGAAAGCCTTCATGGGGCTTCTTGTGCAGGGTCAGGGCATGTCCTGAACTCAGCCAGGCTCTGGGGCAGAGCCTCTGCAGTATTTCTGTGTCACAGGAGACATGAGGGATGTGAGGGCAACTTTACAGCCCCCCGAGGGAATGTGAAAGCCCAGCGCGGAGCAGGGAAATGGGGAATCCCCACAGCAGGGCTGGCTTGTCTCGGGTGTGTCGTGGTTGAGTGCTGAAGGAGACCCCAGGGTGCTGGTTGTCCCCAGCCCTCGTTGTGATGGGACTCTGCGGTGTCCCCTCGGTCACCGCACAGCTCTAGTTCTGCTCCTGCCAAAGCCACAGCTGCTGCATCGGCTTTGCACCCCTGCAACCAAGCGCCAGCGCAGGTGATGACTGAGATGAGTTTGGCAGGTCTCAGCGTGTCCTTCCATGGGTATTTCTTTACATGCTCAGAAATAACATGGTCCCTGCAAGGAGATGCCAATTTTACGTAGCAAAAGGATGCTGCACAGCAGGGGCGATGTGCCTTGCCAGAACTGGGGGAGCTGGAGCTTCAGACTTTTAATTTTCAAGATACAAGATGAGGGGGTTTTTTGCCCTTCTACTTAAACAAATCAAAACTTCCAAGGAAAAATTAATCCCTGTGGAAACTTCAGCCTCGCTTACAAGAAAGGAACTTTCTATCAACAAGAAAATTCACATGGTGGGAAAAATCATCACGTACTTTTCTGCTCAGCGGCAAATGCTTCCACCCGCTCCTGGATGCTGAGCCACAGTTTCTCTGCAGCAGGAGGCCGGAGAGGCGCAAGGGGAATATCTGCATTTCTCCCTGATCACTCACTGGAACTAGCATTATCGCTGGAACAATGGGTTCAGCCCAGGCCCGCCTTGCCAGAGCGGCTTCGCTGCAGCGCTCCCGGATTTATTTTTGTTCAGGCTTGGAGAGGGATGCGGAGATCAGGTGACGGTGCCCGAGGAGCGCTTGGCATCGCCTGTCCTGCAGCCTTGTGTGCACATGTCCATGGGAATAACGAGCAAGCGGGGATGATGGAGTGGGCAGGGTGGCCGTGCTCCCGTTACTGGTTCCTTTTCTCTTGGCTGAGGCCATGCTGGTGACCAGCTCATGGAAGAAAGGATGCTCTCTCACAGTGCGGGGACCACTGATGTTCCCATTTGCCCTGGCTCATAGCTTTGCAGCTCAGTCTAGGGAATCAAAACCAGTGTCTGTGCACTGGGATTAGGACCTGGAAACCAGTTTCTGATGGCATTGCATCGTGGGCATTAAGAGAGGGGACCAAGGAGACATGCAAAGGACTGTGGCAGAGGCAGGAAAGCCCAGCTTCTCAAGGACCAGTGCAGTGACTCCAGCTTGCCTCCTTTCCACATGGTTTCCAGAGTGGGTTGTGTTTGAGCAGTGACTGAGAACTCAGTTCATTCCTCGTGCCCCCATGCTGTCCCAGAAGAGCAGTCAGCCTGGCTGATGTGGCTGAGGTAGACTTTGAGTTGGCCACTTTGGTCAGGCAGCCAAATCTCAGCAGCCTTGGACACAACAATAAATACTGAGCGTCCCTGGGGTACATCAAGGAAATCTGACTTCCTGGTGACTCAGGAACTTGGGGCAGAAGCTGGGTTCATGGTCCTGCCCAGTCTGAGGGATGCTGGGGTGGGATATTTCCCTTCTGCTCCCTCTCCGTGCCAGGGGGAAATGGTGCATTCCCAGTGCTCGGTGGTCAGTTGTGCCATGTGGACCAGGCTGGCAACCAGGCTGTTCAGAGCAGGACCTCCCAACCTTTGCTATAAAGCCACCCAAAGTCTGGGTCATGCCAGCCGTGGGCTGTGACATGTTCAAAGCCCGGATCAGAGCCATCTGCGGGGACGAACCAGTCCCAGACTGGCCATGGTCCTGAGCAGGGTTTTTTGGAGCCTACTTCGCCCTGACCCCCAAAACTCCTTTTCCAAAAGGACCTGATGGAGCTGCTACAGCAAGGAGCCAACCTCAGGCTGTGGCATCTGTGATGTGAAAATGTCCCCCAGCAATACGTCCTCGGTTTGGTTCTCCAGAATTGACACAAAGGTACCCGTGGGAGTCTGGGGACACCAGCATCCTTGGCCGCACAGGGACACCTTGCGCACAGGAAACCATCCTGACTCCATCCCCAGCCTTGGCTGAGCCCCTTCTCAGGGCCACTGCTGGCAGGTTCACCCCGTGCTTTTGCCATCAGCTGGGAACAATCTGCATCGCTGGAGGTTTTTATTTCCCAGGGGGCTGCGAAGAGGGGCCTGGAGTTTGAATCAAAGTCTGGGGAGTGCACAGGAGCGGTCATGGCCAGAGGAAGCTCCCAGGCTTCTGCGCTGGACGCAGGGCAGAGCTGCACCAGGTCTGGGGGGACAGGGCGTGCGGAGGGACGAGGGTTTGTTCAGTGAGCGGCACTGTGGGGACATGAGGAACAAGACCTTCATTTTTCAGATGTGGGATGAGGAGAGGGACCAGGGTGCTGTGCTCCAGCCGGGGGTCCAGGCAGTGCTCAAAGCATGTGTAGTGTCACTTGATGGGCACGAGTGGCCCTGAGCCCTGTCCTGTGACTCCACGCATGGGTCCAGCCCGACCCTAAAGGGACACAAGTGCTGTGTGGCAGAGGCTGGGGTTCACCCCAATCCCGGGGGTATTTGAGCTGCGGTCTCCAAGCAGCACACTGCAAACGTCACCCTCCATGGGTCAGGCTGTCCCACAAAGAATCGCCTTTTATGTAAATCCCAGCACATGATGCAGGAGTGGAAGGAGCCTCCCCTGCCCCAGCAGGTCATCCCAGGCTTGGCTGAGCATCTTTCCTCTCGAGGGGATGCTTGCCAGCATCTCGGAAATGGCACTGGTGCGCTCTGCAGCCCAGGCACAGCGCCGTGAGCCGAGGAGCTGCTCTCCGCAGCTCAGAGCAGCAAATACCTCTTGCAGCAGGAGGATGAGGATGGACAAAGTGGGAGCAGCTCCCTAAGCCAGTCCAGGACCATCCTCATGGAGCCGTACCTGCTCCCACATCGGGGACTCATGGCTGGGAGTCCTGGCCTCGCCTGCTGCTCGCTGTGGTTTCTGTGGCTTGTTGTCATGCGTACGACAGATCATTTACATTGATGCTGGGCCTCCAGAGGATGTTTTATGGCTTGTGCCATATGGAAATTCATGGATCCCTCTGGCAACAGTTGCGTTGAGTCTAACACAGCTCCGAGGGACTGACCCTGCCGGTGACGTTTCCCTGAATTGCTGTGTTTGGATCTCTCTCGTGCTGGGATCAAAGAGACGATGTTCATCCACGGGACTGGGAACGCGTGGTGGAAGGGATGCAGGCACAAAGTCCTGTCCTCTTCTGCACTCTCAGCACAACCTTTACGTCGCTGTGTGCAGAAAGGACACAAACACGCACAAATAAAATTGTGGCTATCACCTATCAGTCTTCCCATGGGGGAGACTGCTGGACTGCTCTGCTGGATGAAATCCTTTGGACACTTAGCCCCCAGGAGCTGGCTGCGTTGCCAGGTGGGATTTGTACCGGAGGCATGACGCACTCTCCGGTCACTGGACTGTCACGGTCCAGGCACCGTGTCTTTCTGGGCTGATTAGGGAAAGTGTCAGGGACCGTGCAGAGTGACAGGCCAGGGCTTCTCCTCTCACTCTGCTGCTGCTCCACTAATTGCAGCTCTCCCCTATTAAAAGTCAGTGATGTGCCTCTGCTGGCTGCAAGCCAGGTCCCCCAGGCGAGCCCCAGGCAGAGGCTGGGCAGCGGGAAGGATGGGGTCAGCCCTGGAGCCTGGTGTGCTCCCTGCCGAGCTGGGTGCTGCGGAGGAGCCGAGCATCCACGAGAGCCCTCAAAGGGAGGAACAAAAATCAGAGCCATGGGGCAGCTGGGGGTGCCCCGGCCCCCCAGCCTTGGCGCTGAGCTGGGGTGAAATGCTGGGTGCTGGCTGCAAAGCTGCTTTTCCAGGTGGCAATGGTGACTCTCTGCTGACCACGCGGCTCTGGGAGCTGGGGCTCAGCAGCAGAGGTGGCAAAGCCCAGGACAGACTGGCGTGAGCTGGCAGCACTCTGGCTCTCCTGGGGGAAAGGAAGGACCAGCTCGCTGCCAGGTGCTTAAAATAAGACAAAGGAAAAGCTGGGTGATCTTTGGAATAGCAGTTTCCTGTTGGCTTGTTGGTCGCTGAGCTAACATCTCTTTCTCCTTCCTTTTTTCCATGTGAGGACAGCTCAGTTTTGGTTCAGGTATGTCTTTGCATGGGATAATAATCCCTCCAAGCAAAGGCAGGAGGAGCAGCCATGTGCCAGCACGAGGGTATAATGTGAGTGACTCTGGGGTGATTGCATTCAGAAGTGCTTGTGCTCAATGCAAACTCACAACAGTGAATTTTCACCCCAGACACATCTTCAACCCAAGCACACATCCTGCTGGCTCAGGCTGGAGCAAATAACACGATTTAGACCTTTTCATACCCGTACATGTCCTGTTTTGAAATCCATGGGCCAAGGGGGGGTTAATTATATGTCAGGAGGGATGTCAGCTAAGGACATGACAGATGATGCTTTTGTCACCTGGAGAAGCCAGAGGTGGGAACAGAGACATCAGCTTGTATCTCCTTAGAGGCAGCTGGAGTGAGGTCTGGGGAGAGGGGTGATGGTTCGGGAGAGGGTGACCTGCGTGGGAGCCTTCAATGGGACACCCCGGGGAGGGTCTGGAAGAGGCAGGACAGGCTGGTCTCTCTGCTGGGCATGGGCATCTTCCAGGTGGCACATTTCCCTGGGGAAAGGAGGAGGATCGTGCGCAGCTCCTCTGGCCTGCAGCCGGGGAGGGCTTGCAGATGGAAAGCTCAGGGCTTGGGCTGGCTGTTCTCAGGCTGATAATAGCTCTGGGAGAGGGTCAGGTGGGCAGCAGCATGGGCAGCTCCCATCACAGGCTGTCACACATCACCCTCAGCTGCCAGAGCCTCCAGAAAAGTTTTGGGATGTCTTGGAGGAGGGCTGGCATTGCAACCGCTCCTCCATCAGCAGGTTTGCAGGGGAGGCGATGGCAGCTGGCCGGGAGCCGTTATCCCACCGGGGCACAGAGCGATGCCACAAACCCCAGCACCAGTCCCTGCTGTCCTGTCCCTGCACTGTGTCACCGCATCGTGCCCGGCTTCCCCGTCCCAGCAGGACCTTGCTGACACCACGCAGGCCACGGTGCCGTCCCACCGCAGCGAATGTCCCAGCGGAGAGGGTTTGCTTTTTTTTTTCTTGCTGAAAAGCTGCTTAGCAGCTTATGGAAACAATAAAAGTAGTATTATCTTCAATGGGGAGGCAGATGGTTTGGATGATTGGTTTGACTTTTAAGCTGGATTTGAGCTACAGATATTCTGATTTTTAACAATTTTTGGCTGGTCAGACTCCGGCAGCGTAATCCCCACATTCCCACTCCCCGTAAATCCAGTCCTCTCCTGGGGGCTGTGAGATGGGGACCTGCCCTGGGGGGTGCGTGCAGAGACCCTCATGGGAGTGGGCACCCAGACACCCACCACCTGGGCTGGCAACCACCCGACTCCACTGCCACCGCCATGGCCACCGCTAGCCCTCTGCGTGCCAGTTGTCACCACTGCCTCTGCATCCTTGCCACCCTGACCTTGAGGGGACGATGCCCCTCTCTGTTCCCATCCGGCGTGGGCGGCAGCGCTCGGCAAATCCATCGCTGGCAGGAGCCCAGCCCCGAGCTTCTCCCCCTCTCCACATTGTCTTTTTCAAAGGGATTTATTTAGTCTTTCTCCTAATTATCAGGAGCTGTGGACTTCCCCCCACCATCTGAGCACTGTTACCAGCCCTCCTGCCGACACCGGGCGCCTGTTCTTGCTGTCGCCCCCGCACCGGCAGCATTACGGAGATGCTGTATGGATGCTCGGCGCACGATGTCTCGCTCACCAGGTCATGGCCGGGGACCTTCTCCATCCCTCCTGTAGCAGGGACCCTCACCCATCCAGGAGCCCCCCAGGGGCACAGGGATCTGTGTTGCTCCACGGCTTGCAAGCAGCCTCCGAGGCTTCTTGGGGTTGTCCCCGTACCCATGTGTTTGTCCTGACACAAGGCAAAGAAGAGGTTTGGGGATGAAATCCAGGTTCAGCCCCGTTGGGGTTGGGGAAGGCTCCTCTGGAGGTCAGCTCTGGCCGAATAAAAGCCATCGCTGGGCTTCATCCATGCAGCACCCACCCAGGCACAAGGAGCAGGGTCTCAAGTTATTAATTACCTGTCTGAAACCCCCCCGAGAAAAGCCATCACACCCAGCACATGCTTCGTATTCAAATTGTTTTTATTTAGCAAATCTCCAGAGCTTTAAAATAAAACTCCCATAAAACAAGGGTCATCTTTGCATTGAATTAGGGAACAGGGCAAAAGAGGAAGACTTCTACAGAGGTCAAAGGTCACCCAAAGCATCCCTTTAAGAGAAATACACGTCACTTTTCTGATCTGATTGTGAGCTTCGGTGCTGGTTGGTATCACCAACGAGGCAGAAAGTACGAGAGGGAGGGTGGGAGCGTTGGGGATGAGGGATGCGGGAGGCTCTACGCAGTTCAGTTCCACCCTGCAACCAGGCAATACTGCTTCCGTGCTGCACCCAGGTAACGAAACACTGAGAGAAAAAACCTGTTTTAAGGAACAGGGCTGGTTTGGGGTCTGTTTGCAAGCGGCGGCACAGAGGCTGCAGGAAGGGGAGCCTGGGAAGGACGAGCACTGGCGTTGCCCGGTGGGTACCAGGGAGGAGAAAGCAGCAGCCGGCAGCGGGATGCAGAAGCTGTTTCTCCCCAGTCACATACAGAGAGATCCTCAGCATCCCAATCCCCAGCCCGATCCCCAGCAGCCTTTCCCCTGCCAGCTCCCGCGGGGCCTGGCGAAGCGCTGCCAGAGCTGCCAGGCTTATCTTTAGCTCTGTTCCCTCCCTCGCCCCCGCGCCCACCTCCTCGCCGCGCGCCGCGTCCTCGGCCCCCACCAAAACATGTCGTTATATAAACGCTGGCGGCAACCATCTGGGGCTGAGTCAGCCACGAACCCCAACGGACAGCAAGCCCACGAGGTGGGGATGCCATCCCCCAGATAAGATGCTTTTGGGGTCACCCCCTCCCCACCTTTTAATGCCATCCCTGAGTTTTGGGCATCCCAAACCCTGCCTGGGTGCTGCAGCCTAGCAAGCAGGGACCCTGGAAGAGGACAGAGAGAAATGTCCCAGCCTGGGGGACAGGGTGATGCTTGGGGTCGTCAGGCAATGCTGGCAAAGAGGGGAAGGCTTAATTACACGCTAATGAGGTATTGCCAAAATAAATGTGCCAACTGCAGGGGAAGAGGAGGGGAAGCATCAGCCAGCTGGGGAAGGGGTGTCGATCTGCCAGCTCGGTCTCCTCTTCCCTCTCCATCCACGACCCCGATATCCCATCGGAAACCCTTCAGCACATCTTCCCTTAGAGCACCACTGCCGTGCCCAGTTTGATTCCAAATTTGTTCATTTTGGGTTTTTTTTTTTTTTTTCCCAAAAAAATCTGGGGTCAGGATGTGGGGGTATCCTTCACCTCCTTGAAATCTCTGTTTTTCTCCAGGGGCAGCATCGTGGGGAGTTTTTGCGACCTGAACTTTGCAGCATTGTGCTGATTCACGACAGCTTGTCACCAAAACTGCCTAAAACCCCCAGAAAAAGGGACGCTGACTCATGTGTTTGCTTTCCCCGAGCGGGGAGAAATGTGAAAGGTGAACAAAGTACTTAACAAGTGATAATTATATTCAGTGCTGAAAAATTCAATCCATATTAATAAGCTGGTGTGTTATTACTAACAGAGGCATTTTACAATTTAAAAAAAAATAATATTTAAGTTTTTTAACCTTGACAGTGACCTTTTAACAACAAGTGTAAGGAAACCCCTCATTTTGTCCCACTCATAAATCTGTGTTAAGGAGAAACTCCAGCCGTCGCCTTCCCCATCTCCCCGCAGGATGCTGGGGACAGTTCTCCGGCAGGATCCTGATATCCAGCGGGATGACACCTAGCATGAGATGGGGTCGGATGCGGCATGAAAAGCCGGAGAGCCTCAGTGGGAGAGCTCTTCGTGTTGCCATTCAGGGCAGGCGGAGGGGGAGAAGGGAGTCGGAGAGGGTCCACCTTAATGCAGGATGAAAAAGCAAATTGCCGGCAGGAGAGTAGAGATGCTGCTCCGTTACTATGGTTACCCCCAGAGACAACCGAGCATCCCTGAGCATCCCTGGATATCGCCCTGCGGTACCCGAGCTGCTCCCGGACACCCCACATGGCACTGGGCCAATTTGAGTGGGCAAGGGAACAAATCTGGAGGGGTTTGGAGGAGCTGAGGGAGGATGCATCCAGTCTGGGTGGAGGAGGAGCATCTCCAGCAGGGCTGGGGCAAAGTTGCAAAGTTCCTTCCTCCAGCCCTCTGCGTCGTGGCGCATCACCTTAGCACAAGGAGGGTTTGTTAGGGTTTTTCAGACCAATGTGGTGTTTTCCCCGCGTGGCACCGTGGTTTCAGCCGGTGTGACACAGCAAGCCCTGCGCCGGGATGGGCAGCACAGCACACAAACCCATGCTGGCTCCGTGCCGGTGGGAATCCGGAGCTAACGGTGGCTGAGAGTCCCTCTGCCCAGTCAGGAGGGGTCGGCACACCCAGATTTTTCATGGTAACGTATTTGAGCCAAATCCATTCAAGCTGGTGAAAAATCCTCGGTTTTGGGGAGGCCAAAAACCTCTGCAGGGCACAGAGAGATGCTCCGGTCCCATGAAGCCGAAGGGAAGGCAGCAGGAGGGCAGCGAGGCAGGTGTAAGGCTGAGTTTAGAGAGGGTTTTAGCACTTAGAGACATCTTGAGTATTGAAAGCAGAGGTTGCCAGCTAAGGAGTAGCCCCATCGGCCAGCATCCTTGCCAAAAACACCCCAATCCCTCCCCGCAGAGGCAGCCACTGCTGTCCCTGTCCCCCCCATTCCTCCTGCCATCGCTACCCTTTAATTTAGCTCTAACCCCCTAACATGAGGATGGTCGGAATGGAAGGAAAGCAAGGACCGAACGTCCTGGTAGCACATTTCCTGCGGTGCCAGCGTCAGCTCGGCTCCCCGGGGATTTCTGCTACAAGCAGCCACCGAGGGAGGAATTCTGGAGGCAGCAGAACCCGTCCCTGGGGAGCTGCCGGCTCCTGAATCATTAAATGCTTCCACAAACGAAGCGATGGGGTTTGTAGTGCAAACTGCTGCGGGAGGAGCCACCACAACACGGCAAAGCAAACCCCGAGAGCGGGGGCACGGGGGCTTCGGGAAGCTGCTGCACAGGCTGGTGCTTCTCCCCAGGAGAGATGCTGGCAGGGACCCGTGCGAGCATCCCCCGGCATTTTCCTTTCTGAGATCCAGCCCGTGCTTTGGAGCAGAGCAGGGAGGGGTTTTTTTTTTTCCATCTCAGCTCCTGTCTGCCTGTAACAGGCCATTACCTTCCCCAATAACCTCCTGCTCCTCTCCTCAGCAAGAGAAAAGCTTCCAGAAAAGCATCTGGTCCAGATTTAAAGGCATTAAGAGCCAGAGATTGGTAGCTTGTTCTAATAGCTAATCATTATTAAACGGTCGCTCCTTATTTCCAAGATCCATTCGTCTGGCTTCAGCTTCCAGGAAGAGGTGGTTATTATCCCTTTCCCTGCTAGATTAAGTTACCTCTTCGTACCGGTGACAAATGCTGTAATCGAGTCACCTCTCAGTCTCCCCCTTTGAGAAATTAGACGAGCTGTGCCCTTAAATCATGCTTAGCCCCGGCCCCATCTTTGGTGATTAGAGCGAGTGCCTGGCAGGGATTTTTTTTTTAATGAGTAAAAAAATAAACACCTCCCTTATGGGAGAAGGGATGGAGCCGATGGGTCCCAACCACCCATCACCGGGTGGAAGCTGTGGCTCACCGGTCACCCAACCTGGATTCAGCCCCGTGACAGCCTGAGGAAGGATGGTGAATCATTTCTCCGGGTTATCTTGGCACACCAGCCCCCTTCCCAGGTGCAAAAGCCAGGAGGAGAATCCAGGATGGCGAATCCAGGGGCTCCAGCAGCCCATTAACCTCGCCGTAAATAGCATCCCATGCACTCCTCTGCTTTCCTTCGGCCGTGACGTACCATTAAAGACATTTAAACTGTCACTTGGCCGTGGCACGGTGTCCCCTGAGGTCCCCGCAGGAGGCGGTGCCCATAGGAAACAGATCCTCCTGGAGCCCAAGGGCTACCAAGGTCGCTCTGGGAAGATTTGTCAGGTCAGTCTCGGATGGTTGGGCTCTTTCCACCTGGGCTCCAGACACATTTTCCCATCTCCGGGCTCCTCGCATGGCTGAGCAGCTCTGAGCCGCTCCCTGGGCGAAGTGCAGCAGAGCAAGTGGTACCCACGTGTGGGGCTGGGCGGGGAGGGGGGATCCTGCAGCCCTCCCATCCCACCGAGCATCCCTGCATCCCCTTCCACGGCAGAGAGGAAAAATCATCCTCACCCACAGGATAAGAAGGAAAAATTCAAATGTGGGGTTGCTGCTCCTACCTAAAGGCAGCCAGTTGGATGTTTGCAAAAAGGCTCCTAAAAAAAAAATAATCTGTATTGTCCCGCTGGCCCCCAGTCTTGCTCAAAGTTTGCTGCACTTCCGTACTATATGTGTGACAACTGCGAGCCTCGAAACCACATTTGAAGTTTTCTCCAGACAGACACTCCCTGTGAGCTTTAAAATATACAGCACGACGCGAGATATTTTAAATAGATCAAAATACATTTATTACATATTTATATTATTTTCTCTAGTCTATTTATATCTTTTGGAGACTCTTATATATAATATATATATAATATATTTAAAATAACATAAAATTGGCCAGTTTTGTCATCTGAAATACATTTTACAAATATATATAGACATTGTCACATATATCTCAAATATATGTGCAATGAGACAGAGAAACACCGGAGGTGAGAAAGGTACAGACACTTCCATCGCATCCATCGGCTTCTCTACCGCCGCTCGTCACCATCGCCCCAGCGAACGGACTCGGCGTTTTACCCCTGGGAAACCAGTGCTCCCAGTTGCCAACCTGCCTGCGTGAACTGGTGCCCAAACCTCATGGGGCCAAGCCTGGGGGAGTGTTTTGGGGGAAGATGGAGGAAAGATGTTGTCCCTGGGAGGGGGCAGCGGGACAGATGTGCACAGCTGGCGGGCGCTGGGGCACAGAGAGGTGACGGGTGGCATCGGGTCGGGCACTGTCCCATGTCCCCTCCCTGCTCATAACGCGGCCGGATCCTGCCCTACACCAACCCCCCCCCCGTGGCAGCATCCCTGAATTGGGGGGTGGGAGAGCAGGATCTGGCCGGAGACCCGGCTGCCGCACACTCGTTTTGGTGTGAAAGCAATGGGGTGGGGAGGGACACAGGGGACTCTTTTGGTTGTCAGCACGAGAGGAAAGGAAAGAGCAGGAGGGTTTAAAAATAACCGGTTTTGTTCTGCCTTATTAAAGATAGAAAAGGTGGCTCTGAATTCAGCTCCTACAAAAGGTTGGAAGGTCAAGCAGGCACCGCGTCGGGAAGGTTAAGCGCTAAGTGATTGTCCCAGCCCTAAAAGACCAAGTGTACTAAATTTCCTTAGGAGAAGCTAAGGCTCGTCCTGATGTCCCTTGTCCCCAGGGTCCCATCGCCCGGCTGAGCGGGGACACCTCGCCCCTGCCAGGGCAGAGGATGCTCTGTCCAGCCGGTGGTTTGGGGGCGCGGGGCTGCAGCTGCTTTCCAAAGGGGGGGTGAAGCCAAGGGGGGCCAGCAGTGGTCCCCGGTCCCTAGCCAGGGTGGCTGCTGCCGGAGGCTGCCCTGAGCCGCAGCCGAAGGTAATCCCTGCAGGATGCTGGCCAAGAGGATTAGCGGCTCTTTCTTTTCGCGGGCTCCCACCATCCTCCAAGGATCAAGCGTAACGCTGCCGCTAACTCCATGGATGGAGGGGACAGGGCTCGGAGGAAATGGCCGGCGGTTGTTTTCGGGGGGATGTGTCCCCTCCCTCAGCTCCAAGCCCCCTTCCCACTGGGATCCTGCTCCATCCCTGCCACGACCAGCACCAAAACCTGCATCCCGAGAGCATCCCTGTGCCTCTCCAGCCCCTCTGGGGAACCTGAGCACTGAGCAAACACCACTTTGGGGCTTTTTTCCCCTTCGTTATTTTTTTTCCCCCTTTTCTTTGACAATTCACGTGACTTAAACTACCTCTGGGCAGCCTTCCCAGTGCTCCCTGATGGGAGGAAAAAAGCCCAGTAGCTCAGAGCACTCACAGGTGGGCAAAAATAATATTTATACGCTATGTACCAGCACGGTCCATGGCGGGGACGAGCACTATACAGTATATATATGACGACTCGCCAGAGCTAGACCCCCCCACTAGTGGGGTTCAGGGAAGGGGGGGGAGTGAATGGGGGCCAGGGAGGGTCCGAACCCCCCCCTCACCATGTCGGCCGTGGGCGCTCCCCAGCCCAGTTCACATCCTCCTACGCAGCAATTTAAAAATACATCTGTATATATTATTCTATTCTCTCAGGTAACACTGTACAGTCGTAGAAGATTCTTTAAAAGCAATAATTTACTTAAAGACATCTCTATTTCTCTTTCGGTTTTATACAAATATTTACTGTGAGATATATATATATTTATAAAGAAATTAACCCTCTGAGAATCCTACAGCAGCAAGATGTGCACCTTTTTTTTTAAATATATAATTATTATTTATTCAAAAGAACCTAAAACCACTTAAAAGCATTAAAAAAAAAAAAAGAGTAAGTAGTGAGCACACAAAATCTCTCTGCCCCACCTCCGTCCTTCCCACCCCCCAGATGCTATCAGGCAAACAGTGGGTGGTGAAACCATCCCCCCCCGGGAGCAAAGGGATGGGTGATGGGATGGCATCCGTGTTTGCTGCCTTGGAAACACAAATGTCGTGGCTGGAGCCTGATGGCACGTCCCTGTGTGTCCCCACTTTTGGAGACACTTGGTGCTGAAACAGCCGGTTCCCTCCTGGCGCTGCCGCCAGGGATGTTTTTCTCCCCGTGGCTGGTTTTTAGGAAAAACCAAAAACAGAGGAGCCCCGTGGTGGGCAACATGGGGGCGTGGTGATGGATGCTGGTGGGAAGAGTTGGGAGAGAAAACTCCTCAGGGACGAAGCCCCGGTCCCCATCCTGCCGCTGGCTGGTGAGACGTGATGCTCAGGGGCACAGGGCAGTGGGGGGGCACTGGGGGAGCTGCTCCCCAAGAGCCTTTTGCAAGAAGGAGATGGGCATGGGGAGGGGCATAAGAAAAATCCTGCCTGTGCCACTGATTTTTGGACATGCCGTGGCAAGTTATAACCCAGGACACGATTTCCCTGATGTGGGCTGGGGAGGATGAAGGCACCGGGAGCCCGTCACAGCGGAGACGCTGCCGGGGACCCTGCTCTCACCTCCTTCTCCCCAGGATCAGGTGCTGCTGGGGCTCCACACCCAGGGTTGGGTGCGGGATGCTCGCGGGTACCAAAGCCTTTCCCACAGGAGCAGGAGGCAGATTTTGGCTCCCAAAGCAGCAGTAAGCAGCGCGACCGGGATGGAGGGACCTGCACCTGCGTCCTCCCGGCTCCTTCCTTCTGGGCAAGGACAGGGCAGGAGCAAAGGCTTCCCACGCACGGAGAGGTTTGCCTCGTGCCATAGCAAAAGCTGAACCAGCATGCTATCAAGGTCAGCCTAAAACGCAGCAAACGGTGGGATGTGGGCGCTGCCATGGGGGCAGAGCAAAGGGGATGTCACCCCAGGGGAAGGATGCAGGTGGGATGCTGCGGAGGAGGGATGGGGTGTGGGATGAGTTTGCATCTCTAAGGCACAATCCACCTTGAGGCTGGGACACGGGGACGGGTTGAAGTGCAAGACGGGGTGGTTTTCTCGACTGGCATCTGTTATTTTCAGAAAAGCATCTGGCCCAGAAGCGGGGATTTCCAGGGAACAGGGAATTCATAAATCCCAGCCTGGCATGGAGACAGCTCCTGCGCTAGAAGTGCAACTCAACAGGATGACTTTCACATTATTTCCACGTCTGAAATGACTTTTCAAGGGAGAAAATCCTGAATTGGTTGGAAAAGTGGGAAAATACCCAAATTCGAGAGCTTTCCGCTCTCCTTTTTGTGCTTTTCACTATTTCATTCTAGTTACAGTGAAACTTATGAATTCCCCGTCGGAGATGCTGGGATAGACCCAACACTTCAGCAGCTGATGCCCCAGACCCGCGTTCCACCCTGAAGATCAATATTTCCAGAAATTGGCTAATTATTGTGTTTACAGTGCTTCTTTCTATCGGATTCTGCCCTTTCCTTATTACCTCCTTCGCCAGTAATTACACCACTCACTTTCGCTGCCACAAACCTCCAGCCACTTACGTCTGTTTTCTGTCTACGAAGCCGTGCCAGTGGGAAAAAAACCCACCCCACCCCAAAACTGGATGCAGTCTTGACTTCTAGCTCTTGCATCTGCCCAGCAAGTCGCCCCCTCAAAGGACCCCGGTGGCTTATTCATTCCCTTGTTCATTTTTAAAAAATACTGAATCACTTCTTTCAGATTTAATATTATTATTATTATTGTTAGTATTATTATTATTGTTATTATTATTATTATTTTGGTAAACAGTCTCCCAAACGGTATGGTGAAAAAATTAAAAACCCTCTCGCCTCCCCCCCACCCCCCGCTTTTTCCCAAATTAAAAAGAAGTACGTTAATGTTGCATGTTATTTCAAGTGTTGTTCTTGTGCAACTGAATCACACCGCCTGCCGGAAGGAGCGAATTTTTTTTTGTTGTTTCTGCTCAGTTATAAAAGAAAAGGAAAAAAAAAAAAAAGAGAGAGAAAGATTTCTTTCCTGATATTTCCTCTTTTTTTGGATCTCGCAATGCTCGGCTCCAAGAAAACTCTGGCGTTTTCCCCGCGGGGAGAGCAAAATCCCGCGGGGCCGCACGGGGCGAGCACCTGCCCGCACCCCACGGACCCTCCTCTCTCCGTCCGTCCGTCCATCCGTCCCCCAGAGCTGTCGGCCCTGCTGCGGGCGCCGGGCGCGGGAGTCGCGCCGTGGCCTGCCGCCGTCCCCTCCTGCAGACCGCTCAGTGGTTATTGCGATGAAACTGAAAACTATGAACGATACTAATTTCTCAAGCATTCCTATGGCACTTGCATTGTTCTGCATAATTTGAGCGGGTTGTAGGGGAAGAGATTAGAGGAGGAAAAAAAATACCCTCGGAAAAGTCAATGGAAGGACCAAGACTCATATTTCCGACTCCCTCCTATATGACCTCTGATCCAACGCTATCGTGGCTTGAAGCCTATCGAACTCGTGCCTGTTTTCTGGGCTCAGGTCCTCCAAACCCCGGCTGTCATCATCTTCCTCTTCCTCGTCGCGGCTCATGAAGGCCAGTTCATTCTCGTAGCAGAAGGAGTTGGTGCTGGGCAGCAGGAATTTGTTCTCCACCAAGTCCTTGGCGCTGCAGCGGGGGGTGGACGGGACCTCGTAGGTTTTGTGGAAGTGGGAATAGTCTACTTTGTACTGGTTTTTCTCCTCAAACAAGACAGGCTCAAAGCGGTGGCCCCAGAGGATCTCGCTGGCCAGGTAGGAGCTCCGAGCTTGCGTTGTCATAGCGGTGGCTTCTACCATGCCTTCCAGGATGACCACGATCTCAAAGTCGTCTGTCTCCAAGTCCTGGCGGCTGATCCCGAACAAGGGACTGTCTTCATTGATCTCGTGGAGAATGGTGATGGGGGACACCAAGAAGATACGGTCCAAGCCTTTATCAAACCCCACGTCGATGTCTATTTGGTCGAGCGGTATGTACTCCCCTTCTTCTGTGATCCTGGGCTTAATTAGCTGAGCTCGTACATGGGCTTCTACTATGTGGCTTTTCCGGAGGTTCCCAACTCTCCACATCAGGCAGAGTTTTCCATCTCTCATTGCCACGACCGCGTTATGGCTGAAAAGTAATGTCTGGGCCCGTTTTTTGGGCCTGGCCATCTTTGCCATTATTGCACCAATCATGAAAGAGTCAATTATACACCCCACGATGGACTGAACCACCACCATGAAGACCGCGAGCGGACACTCTTCCGTCACGCAGCGGAAGCCGTAACCAATAGTCGTTTGGGTCTCGATGGAGAACAGAAAAGCAGCCACAAAGCCATTGACCTGCAGAACGCAAGGCTTGAAGGTATCATCTCCACCCGGGTTTTCTAGGTCTCCATGAATGAGTGCAATTAGCCAGAAAATTAGCCCAAACAATAACCAGGACACCAGAAATGCCAGGGAAAAGAGCAAGAGCATATACCTCCAGCGGATGTCAACACACGTGGTGAACATGTCCGCAATGTACCTCTGTGGCTTGTCATCCATGTTGGTGAACTCCACGTTGCATTGACCGTTCTTCTTTACAAACCTGTTCCTGCATTTCCTCCTGGTGTGGATTTTCCCGTTGCCAAAACCGTTGATACCTGGCATGGTGGTCAACCTCAGCCCGTCTTCCTCAGAGGACACGATGCTGTAAGCGTTGACTCTGCCTGTAGTCATCCCTGAGTCAAGCCCACAGTGAAGGTGAAGGGTCTTGTGACTCCCAGCTTCCCCCTGGCCCACCCCAGCCCACCCCCCAAATTCTCTTGTGGTGGAAGAGAAGTCCCAAGCTTCCACGTCTTGGCTGCCACGTCACCACGTGGATCCCGTGAGAGGCTCTGCAATGAGAAAAACAGAGACACGGCCATTACCTCTCACAGCAAAGGGACCCAAAGGGGTGTTTGGCCATGGGGCAGGTGGCTACATGTTGAGCAAGGAATCCCACCAGTGTCCTAAATCTCTCTCCTATGGCTAGGCTATTCTCAAAAACCGTGTACAAGGAAGGAAGAAGGTCTTAGAGTTTGTTCTTTCATACAACAAAGTGAGTGAGCAAACCTTGCTGGGGAGATGCGGCATTTCTGGGAAACCCAACGACACCAGCAGATGGAAAACCTTGGGTAGCACTGGAGTCTCTCCCCTTCACTTTTCTCATGAGCTCTGCTCTCGGAGCGGGGTCAGGCTGCTGAAGAGGAAAGCAGAGAGGCCAAGCTGCTCTCCTCAGCTCCAAGATATTAATAAAGGTACGCCTGAGAGCAGCTCCATCAGTTCACATTGCCCGTGCCAGATGGACCGCTGCCCAGCACATCACGGCAGCAGTCGCCTGACCTCCCAAGTACCAGCTCTTCTGGGATCAAGGGAACCCACAGGGAGATGTGGATTTAACCTCCATCCCCCAGCCCGGGGATGGGAGAGGACACGGCCAACGTGCAGCCGGTTGGAGAATGCCCCGGGAAGGCACTCGCTTGGGGCACGTGTCCCAAGGAGCAACTTTCCCAACGCATCCACTGGGACACGGAGCCATCTACGGTCACAGATGGCTTTTGCTGGCTGAGTCTTATGAAGGGACAACGGCCACTGAGGAACGTGGAGCTGTTTTGGTCCCTTCTGGAGGGCTCAGCTGCAGGGTCAGGGACCGAGGCTCAGCTTTGCCTGGGAGAGAGGTGAGAGCAGCGTGGACATGGGCAAGGTGGCCCAAGTCGGGTGGGCTTCCCAGTGCCTCTGCAGTGCCACGTGGGGCTGCGTCAGTGGACAGGATTGTGGAGAAGCCACGTGGCACGTCCCAAGCACCCCAAAAAGATGTCACTGCTCCTCAAACCACCCCCTGCCCCAGCTCGTCCTCTTCTTTAGTGACATGGGATGCATCACAGGGGATGAAACCACCTTGCTGGCAGCAGGACACGCACGGGGCAGCAATGTGGTGGGGGAGCAGATGCTGTCCCCCCAGCGCAGGGGTGCCTGGCTCACGCCTAGAGGTGCAGGCGAGCCCGCGGGGCGGTACGTGCTGTGTCGGATCCGCTGGCCCGATCAATGGGGTCGATGCCTGCAATCAGCTCTGGTGCCTGGGGACACGCTGGGACACGCACGCCCTTTCCATTACACGGTGGCCAGGGCCAGCCCAGCGCCAGGAAGCATTGCTGGACACAGCCTGCCTGAAGCTGCATCAGCCCGGCTAGCAGCGATACGCTGGGTTGCGTTTTACACCAATTCACCCCAAATCCAGCCTGCAACTTGGGGATCCCCAAAAAATCCCAGCACCACAAGCAGGAGCACGAACAACCTGCCCAAACCTCCCAGGTGCTGGAAGCAGACCCACACGTGGCACTGTCTTGTACGTTTAGTAACATATTTCCACCTTCTGCAGTCCAGCCACAACCATTTTTGTCCCCAAAGCTGATTTTTCGAGCACCACGGTTATTCATTGATGCACCAGCAGAACAAGCGGTTGCTCGCACCCAGCTGGGGCAGTCATCACAAGATCCTCTCCCTCCTTACAGCCATGGGGAAGCGTGAAATAGGCGGAACAGTTCATATTTACAGCCTCCTAGTCCCTGGAAGTCAAACGGGACCCCAGTGGCCTTGCAGAGCTGATGTCCCAGGCTGGCCGCAGGCACACGCTGCCAAGCTCCAGCCTGGCCACCCATCCCGAGTCTTCCTCCTCATCACACTGACTCCCCTCATTAAGGCTTTCTTTCCTCTTTTTCTAACGAGAGCTGAGCATTTGGAGACAAAACCAGCTGCTTCTCCACCACCCCTCCAGCACGCCCCACCGGCACACCCAGGGGAATCTGCTTTTGCCACAGGATGAATTTAGTGTTGGGGTTTTTTTTTAATTAATTCTAGATGCATTTGAGAAGTGAACAAAATGCAATGAGCTCCCAGTGACCTGGGAGAGGATTAGCTGGGGTCTGGATTAACTGTGCTGGGAGGGGAGACGTGCCCGGGTGACTGCGGAGGCAGCGGCGCTGCCCTCCCCGGGGGTGACGCTCCTGGAGACTCACAGGCTCCCGGGTCACCCCCACTCCTCCCCTCCCTCCTTCCTTCCTTCCTTCCTTCCTTCCTTCCTTCCTTCCTTCCTTCTTTCCTTCCTTCCCACCTTTCTGGCTTTTTCTGGTTTTTCCTTTCTCTCTTCCTTCCTTCCTGCTTTTCATCTTTCTTTTTTTCCCCTTTTCTCTCTTTCTTTTTCTCTCTCTTTCTCTCTCTTTCTTCTTGTTCATTTTTCTTTCTTTCTTCCTTTCTTTTTTCTTCTTTCTTTCACTTTCTTATCTGATTCTTTCTTTCTTTCTTTCTTTCTTTCTTTCTTTCTTTCTTTCTTTCTTTCTTTCTTTCTTTCTTTCCTTTCTTTTCCTTCCTTCCTTCCTTACTTCCTTCCCTCCTTCCCTCCTTCCCTCCTTTTTCCTTTCCTTCCTTTTGCTTTGTTTCTTCTCTTCCTGTCTTACTTTCTTTCTTTTGCTTTATTTCTTTTTTCTCTTGCTTTCTTTTCTTCTTTTTTATTTTTTTTCTTTCTTTTTTCTCTTTCTGTTTTTATTTTTTTATATTTCTCTCTTCCTCTCCTCTCTCCTTTATTTTTCTCTCTCTCTCCTTCCTTCCTTTGTTCTTTCCATCCTTCCCTCCCTCCTCCCCCCTTTCCCTTTCCTCCCCTCTCCCATCCCACACAGGATTTCCCCCCATCCGACCACCCCGACACGGGGAACCCCCTGCAGCGGGGGGATGCCAGGACAGACCCCAGGGGCTGATGCTGCTTCGGGGCCAGCGCAGCTCTGGTGCCACAGCCCACACCCCACGTGGGACCCCATGTCCTCCAGGTCTGTGGGACCGAATCCTCCTCGAAGCACCAAAGCTCTTGGGGGGGACAAACCCCCCCCGGCCCCAGGCACGGGGAGACGGCAGCTAAATAAAGGCGAGCAAAGTGGATCTGTCAGAGCAGGCGGCCGCCCGCGGCTCGTCCTTTATTTAGCTCGGTTTTGTTTGGAAATACGCTTTCTGGAGTGCGCTGAAAGCTGAATTTCTGGTTTGGTTTTAATTTGAAGGCTGGAGCCCCACGCTGCCGCCATGGGAGGCTCGGGCTGGGACAGGGCTGTTGGGAACGCCTGGAAACCTGCGGCTGGACGGGCTCTGCCACCCGTGGCTGGGGACCACAGCCCTGGGGTCACCCTGTGTGTCCCCAGGTCACAAATGCCATCCTCCAGCATCCCCCCAGCATCTCCCCACGAGGTGGGAGGGGGGGTGGAGATGTTCCAGGAGGTTCTGTCCCCCTCCCTGCCTCCTTCCCAGGAGTTTCGAACTCCAACCACCCCAATTTTACCCCCTGAGAACAACCTCAAAACTCCCCCCAGTAACCAGAGCCCCTTAATCCCATTTCCAGCCCCAGTTCGGTGCAGACAGACCCACGCCGGGTGTCGAGCAGGACCGGGACCGTCGCCTGCTGCTTGTGCCACGCGTCCTGTGCAGCACTAATAGCGTTAACACGTAGGAAACAAAACAGGCTCATAATATTAATAGCGGGAAGGAACGGCGCACAGCTCCCCGTGGGCTCCCAGCACGGCGACGCCACGGACTGCCCCGGCTAATGAGCCGACATGAGAGGCGACAGCTCCTGCCACCAAACTGCAGCGACCCAGCTCCCGCTGCGGAACGGATTCCCGCAGAGACTCCAAGTGTCTCCAGCAATCTGCCAACTGCACGGCTAATTTTTTTTTTATTTTTTTAATTTTTTTTTTAAAGGGAGTTAAATGTTACAACAATGTTCTGAACAAGCAGCGCGCCGGGAAAATATGTCGAGCGCTGGGGAGGTCATTAGTTAGAGCTAGTTAGAGCCAGCTGAATGTCTCGATGTGATTTATCATCACACCTTTGCCTGTACCTCTGGAGGGGGGGGGGCTTTATGGAGACAGGGAGGAAATATTCCCCCCCCAGCATCCTCCCAGCACGGATTTTCTCCCAGTTTATGGAGCTGTGCAGGGAACCAGGCTATGTTTGGGTGGGATCAACCCAACCGGGGACTTGGAGGAGCCAAGCTGGGGCACATAGGTCCCATGGTAAAAGCAGTGACCATCCAGGAGGGGACAGCACGAGGAGGTCACGCTGGGCACCGCTGCCTGCCCTGTGCTGGGAGATAACGCCGCTATCTCCCGCAGCGATGCCCTTCATGCCCCAGCAGCGGGACGCCAATGTCAGCGCCCAGGAGGGAGCTCAGCTCCCGGCGCGGGGCTGCAGCCACGCACAAAACTGCTCCTGTGCACCCCGTCCCACTGAAGCAAACCGGTGTTGAGCACCCCTAAAATTTGGGGGGGGTGGGGGGGCAGCTGAGCAGAGCTGGGGGCTCTCCCAGCTGCAGCCAGCCCCTGGCCAAGCACATCCCCATCGTACAGGAGCAGCGCTGCTGCCTGAGTAACTCCTACACACCATTTTTGGGCACTCCTAATAAATTAAGCATCAACACATGGTGCGCCGGGTCCTGATGAATCCAGAGGATAAATAAATGTCCCCCTGCTTCCCCCCCACTGCTGCCAGGGAGGACGGGCGAGAGGCTCCCACCACAGTGGGAGAAAAATGAGAAATTTAATTAATTTAATTCTTAATGAGAAAAAACTGCTCCATTTTGCTAAGGATTCAGGTAGAAAACAGCTGTGGGCACGCACCCCTCGGCTGAACCCCCCCACACCCCCCTGGTGCCGGTGATTATCCGAGACATCGCTGTCTACGAGACGTGACGGCGCATGCATGAGGGAAACTGAGGCACGGGGGACAAAGGCGGCCCTTAGCGGGGATACCAAAGGCAACGGGGTCCTGGGGAGGTGCTGGCTCGTCCTTGTCCCCCTGAGCCACGTGCAGATGCCACCGCAGGCGGGGAGGGGAGAAGGGGCCACGTGCGACACTCAGCACTGCTACGGACAGGTGGCTTGTGCTTAAGCACCGCAAAAGTCCTGCTAAATGTGTCCTGGATCAGAGGAGATCCTGGGAAACAGCCCTTCAGAGGCTGTGCTGAGCACACGGCTGGTCCCCAACTCCACGGTGTGATGGGGGGACCAAGCATCCCGGTCCGACTGCATCCATCCCCATTCCAGCCCTGGCAGCGCTGGTACCCAGCCCAGCTCCAGCACCTGCACAATGTGGTGGTGGGATATGGGCTGGATGTCACCCCTGCCACCTCCCCAGGGTGATGTCCCCCCCCCTTCCCGGTCACAGCATGGTCGGGGGCGGTCAGGAAACACCGCAGCATCCACCGTCCCCCCAACCGGCAGCCAGCCCCAGCGGGTCCTGAAATCCCATCTCGCTCGCCTGGGAGATGCTGGCTGTTTGTCTGTCTGCTCACGAGCAAAAATCCCTACGGCTGGACAGTGGGACATGGGCAGGGGTGAGGATGAGGGCAACAGGGGGCTGAAGCCTTGGCAGGGTCAGTCTGCAGCGGGAGCTACCGAAGGATGCCCCAAAACTCCAGGGGATGCATCCAGGCTGCCCTGTCCCTGCGACACCCCTACCCCAACCTCTGGGGTACCCACACCCCCTTCCCCACACCCCCTTCCC
>WKFP01015070.1:576354-591249 GCA_011057875.1 Pterocles orientalis | reverse complement strand
AGCTGCCCCGGCTCAGAGGACGGGTGTTAATACCCCGGCAAATCACCCTGGGAAGGGGCAGAGCCCCCAATCCCCCCCCAGGCAGAGGGTCCCCCAGCCGGACCCTGGGAGAAGGGGGTCAGCCCTTACCTGGCATGTGGCCGGGGGGGTGTCCCCAGCGCTCCCGGGCCATGGCTGCGGGGTGCAGGGTGCCCCGTGGCCCTGCTGCAGCCCCGAGCGAGAGACAGAGAGTTTTAATTGAATTTCTAGATTATCCTGGGGGAGAAGTTGTAATCTCCTTAAATCCAACCTCTGGGCGAGTCCCGTAACCTACTGTCCTGCGCCGGGGAGGGGATTTAGCGAGGGGGAGGGGAGGGTTCCCAGCCTCCTGATGTACTGGACCCCGCGCCCCGCAGGATTTGTCCCATGGGACGTCAGAGATCCGCTCCTGGCAGCCCCGCAGCTCCAGGAATTAAGGCTCTGCGGTGGCAATGCTCTGTCCCCGCTCCCCACGTGCCCTGTCCCTTCTCCCCACATCCTGCCATGGTGCCTGGGGGTGTCCCGGGACCCCCCTGGAGCTGGCAGGGCTGGCACACCCATGATGGAGATGTCTGGTGCTGGGTGGAGGAAGGGAGCTGGCTACGGGTTTCATGGGGTGCTTGGAGGGTGGAGATGAGACCCCCTGGGGGGGACCCCTGGCGGGGGCTTTGAATTGAAATGTCCCCTGTCCTGACCATGCCCATGGTGCTGGGGAGTTGTGCCCAAGCCAGTCCCCGTCCCTGCCCGGGCTGCGGTGGGAACGTCCCTCCCGAAAAGCCCCATCCCTGGACCACGTGGGGCAGAGGGTGTTTTCGGGTGGGTGACCTTGGGGTGTCCCTGCGCCTGCCCCATGCGCTCTCCTCCATCACATGCTCCCTCCTGCGTGCTCCCAAATCTGGATACGTGCTGAGCTCCAGCCCCAGAACACCCCAAGGGACAGATACCAGCGACGGGGCTGCGGGAGACGATGGCAAAACCATGGTCCTGCCTGCTCTGCATCCCAGTTTTGCCATTGCCAGGTTCCTGTCAGGGGTGGTGGGTTTCCATCCAGCACATACCAGGAGGCTTGGGGAGGAGCATCCCTGCCCTGGGCTGGGATCACCCAGCTGCTAAAAAATCATCGTAGGAAGAACGGGAAAAGTGGAACAGAAAGGGAAAATGTCTTCAAGTGGATTTTGTCACCAACCAGATGGGGATGAGCTGGGGGCTGCAGGGCTGGGGAGCTCCCAGTAGCACCAGGGCATCATCCCTGGGGCATCACAGGCATGGATTATTTTCAGAACCCCATCACGGAGCGATTGCTACCTATGCCTTAGGGTTAGAGGCAGAAGATGATGGATCTGGACCCCATTCAGCCCCAGTTTTCCCACAGCAGAACTAATCCTGCGCTTCCCACTTGCATCAACATCCCTTTCCCAAATCCCATCGCTCCCAAGATGGGTTTTCCCACGAAGCTCTGCTCTCCCCCAATACAAATCCCCTCCAGGAGCCGCGTCTCCCGCTCGAAGGGAAAATCGCGTGTGTGTGGGCAGAGCCCGCGCCCGGGAAATGTTTATCCTGAAGGCGCGACGATGTGCGGCAGGTTGGGAACGATGGGGCTGGCAGCCGGAGCCGGGAGCCGCGGGGTGAGAGACGCCGAGCGCCTCGGCACCGGCTGCAGCCGTAACGGCTGCAGCCGGTGCCGAGGCGCTCGGCGTCGCTCTCCCCGCGGCGGCTTTTTGGCTGGGAATAGGCACAGAGAGGAATGGGATGAACATGGTTGGGATGCACAGATCCCTCCAACCAGGAGAGATGGGATTTAAGCAAAGCTGAGCCATCAAACCGCTCATCAGCATCCTCCACTCTTTTTTGGGGGCTTTAAACCCATGGTTATTCTTGCTCCAGCCAAGCACTCTCTTTTTTGGGTTTTAAACCCACCGTTATTCCTGCTCCATCAGCAATTTCTCAACTCCCAGTGGGAAATGCAGCCTGTGTCCCACTATCCTGGGCAATTTTCCTGGCTCCGTGGTCGTGCCAGGGTAAAATTTGCCATTTTCCACCCCAGAATTGTTTTTTTTTCCCCTGCCCTTTGGCATCGCCATGGGTTAACCCATCAGCAAAGCCCTAAACTTGACTTTTAACCCCAGGAGGAAGAAGATGGGGAGGAAGGACATGCCACGCTCGGGCACAGCCACCCTCCTGGCCCTACTTACCCCACGGTGGCAGCGAGAGCCGCGGATGCTGAGCGCGGTGCTGGCGGCCGAGCGAGCGGGTGAGCGGCGGGGACTTTGCCGGGCAGCACGCTGCCGTCCTGGCTAATTGCTCCCGAGCTCAGATTACAGCCTCTCCTCTTCCCTACATGTCCAGGAACTGGCATCTCGGCTGCGGCCATGAGGAGCCACCGCCAGCAAAGGGGACAGCCACCTTCACGGGTGTTTGTAAGGGGTAGGGAGGAAAATTGCTGCCATGGCAGTGGAGGAAGCCCAAGATGCTTTGGTGGGTTCAGGGGACTGGAGGAGAAGCAGCTTGAAGGGGATTTCAGAGATTTTAGGGACCACCCAGAAGGATGCAACAAATTCAAACGCGAGGGATCAGACACCAGACTGGGGCAAGGTGGTCCAAGGCAAGACCTTGGTTCTTTGATCTTGCCATTTGATGATGGCCATGACCCAAAAAACATCTTCAAGGCTTTCCCAAGGGAGGAAGAAAGATCCCCCTCCTTTTCTTTTGGGGGTGACAACCCCCCCAGCACACACGTGATGCTGCCCGGCACCTTCCAGACAAAAGAGCCCTTTGTGCTGCTTTGCTGCTACTGGTTTTCCTCCAGTTCATGGCGCTGCACAGACCAGTTCAAGAGTTTCAATGCCTTTTAAATCCTCCGCGGGCTCCCTTTAACGCTCTTGTTCCTCGAGCTGAGCCTGGGTGGAGGAGATCTCCTTCCCAGGGGGGTACCAGGTTTCTGGCCCCCAGGTTTCTGCCCTTTCCACCCTGCCCCAGTGTCACTGGGGGGCTGGACACCCCCAGATTGCAGACGTGACCCCAAATACCAGTATCTGCAAGGGCAGCAGAGGCAGGGTGGGGTATTTTGGGGCCTGTCTTTATCTGCTGTGGTGAAGATTTAGCACAGGGGTTGCATAATGCCGGGGGGTGGGGGGGAGGCTTGCTGCTCCCCAGCCCCTCTCGCCGCCAGGGATCAGCGGCTCAATTAATCCTCCATCATTGCCTGCCCGCGGGTACCAGTCCCAGCAGCAAGAAACCAAATCTCTGCTGGACATCCGCATCCACTGGGATTGGTCCCCAAAAAGCCAGGGGTGAGGTCCTGGGGGGTCACCCCACTGCCACCAGGGTACCCACCTCATTTGGGAAACCCTGTGCAAACGAGAGTGGCCATGAAGGTACCTGCCGGGCAGATGTGGAAATCCCTAGAATAACTCTTTCCTCATTATTTCTGTGCCCCAGCCTCAGGCGGTGCCGTGCATCGCTTCAGTAAGGGGTCTGGCACCTGCAGAACCTGGACCCAGGAGTTTCAAAGGATGTTTTCAAATCGGTGAGGCTCGGCACACCCCCGGTTGCGTTTGCGTTCCCCCCCCTCGCTCATTTGCAGAGCCCAGGCCACTGATGGGTGGCTCGCTCGGGCACATGCTGCAGGATCACAAAAGCAATAAAATAGAAGCCAAGAATTATTTTTTTTTTATCCACCCCTAAAAAACCAGCCCCTATGTGTATTCACAGGCAACCCTACAATAAACAAGGTGAGTGCAAAGCCCAGCGCTGGGGAGCTGGGACACACGGGTTGGTGAGGAGCAGGGCACCCAGCCAGCAAAACCGAACCAGCAGCAAGGGAAGATTTCGGGGGGGGCAAAGGTGGTGCCATGCTGCTGCCAGCCCCAACAGCCCACCAACCCCCCGGGGTCCTGGTCCTGCCCGCCAGCACCGCTCGGAGGTGCAAAGCCAGAGGTCACGCGACATCCCAGCACGGCCACAGTGACAATGGGCGGGCATGGAGCAGAGGTGCCCTGCGGCTGGGGCAGCGGCCAGGTCTGGTGGCACTGGGGAGCGTGGGGCATGGTGACACGCTCTCAGTGACGAGCCACACGGAGGGTTACACAACTCCTGGCCGCCCTTGGCTGTGTGCACCGTGCACGCTGCTATCGACACGGCCCCGGCCGCCCTCCAACATCCCCGCGGGGACAGAACTTTGCAAGTGGCGTAAACGCAAGCGCATGTGAGTGGGGGGGACCCACACCAGCCCCCCCGCCCAGCCCTGGACCTCCTGCAGTGGTCACCAGTGATGCTCGGGACCTGCCAGCATCCCACTGTCCCCTGGCTCGGCCGTGGGGTCACGGCTTGGGGAGACCAGGGGGGCACCCACCCCCAGCACCCCCCCAAGCCATCACAGTGGCTAAAGCGCCGCACGGCTCTGACCCAGCGATTTTTAGGACGTGAAGGACCAGGCAGAAGGATGCAACAAATTCAAACCTGGGGATGCGACACCAGATTAGGACAAGGTGGCCAGTGGCCACAGGGAGGACCTTGTTTTTTTTGAATTTGCCGTTTAATGATGGCCACGACCCAAAAATCACCCTCAAGCCTTTTCCAGCAGAGGAAGAAAAATCACCCTCCTGTTCTATGGGGCTGATAAACACTTGCTGGTCCCCCCAGTGCTCACACTGGCAGCAAGGAGCCCTCCCCTTAGCACGGCGGCAGGGAGCAGCAGGGATGCTTTTATCCATAGAGGGGGGGAAACTGAGGCACAGCAGCTGGATGGACCTGAGCACAGGGATCAGCTGCGGCCCATGTCATCGCCTTCCCCCCAGCCTGGCCTGGCCCAAGTTCAGGGTATTTATGCAGCTGATAAGGGACAGAAAGAATTTTCCCAACACCAAAGTTACGTAAGCTCTCCTCGCCCCCACAGACATCAGCTGGAATTATTGGTGGGGTGGGGAGACCTCCGTGGTGGGGCTGGTGGGGGGCGAAACCACTTCCAGTGTCACCCCAAAGGGCTTCACCCTCCACTGCCTCAGCATAGCGTGTCCCCAGGGCCAGGCATCAGCCTGTGCCGCCCCATGGGACCCCATCCCTGGGGGACCCTGGTGGCATCGCAGCCGGTCCCCCCACCCTGCATGGGGGACCCCAGGTTTTTGGCTGGGCACTGGGTGGCTGATCCCCTCCCATCCGTACCGGGGGTGCGCACACCCCTCCAGCCCATCCCGGCACGTGCTGGATGTCAGCGCCGATGACAACCCGAGCGCGGCTGACATTGCCATGGTGACTGTCAAACGCTGCTGCTGGGACGACTCGTGCGGAGATGCTGCACCGGCACCTGCCCCCACAAAATGCTGACCCCCCTGCCAGCGACTGCAGGTACCCCCTACCCTCCATCAGCCCCATTTCCACCACTTTTTGCCCCATTACACTCCCGGGCAGCTTCCAAAACCCCCTCCATCACCTCTCAGCTGCCTGCAACTCCACCAGCCGTGCCTCAGTTTCCCCAGCCAGGGGAGGGGGTGTCCCCTCCTCGGGGTATTTTTCTCTTGCCCAACTTTGGCCAAAGCAGCAGAGTTGGAGGGATGCTGAGCGAAGGCTCCGTCGCTGTGGCAACCTGCTGCGGCCGTCTCCAGGCGACCGCCCAGGGATGCTGCAGAGCTGCTCCGGAGGCAGCACAAGAAGGACCAGGGCAGGGAAGGGAGGTATCCATAGGGATGCCAACTCCCCCAAAAAATAGCCACAGGCTGGATCGGTTTAAAAACACCCTGGCAACACCCACCGCTTTGACTCAGGCACCTGGCTGAGCACTGACAATCTCATGACACCCCAGGCTGGCTGGCGGCAATACCGGCGGGATGCTCGCAGGCGGGCGCGGGGCCCCACCGTTTTCAGGGACACCTGCAGGGCTGTGGAAATAATTGCTGGTAATAAGCCCGTTAGCCTCTTAACCCTCATTAAGCAGCTTAGGGGGGGACGCGCGCCGTTATACGCAAACCCGGAGGTGGAGAAGGCTCTTGGCAGGGCACAGGGGGGTTACTGCTGGGGCGGGGTTGCAGCAGGGGGTGCTGGGGGGGTACGGCTCCATCCTGGCCCTGCCAAGATCCCCTCCTGCATCCAGCCCCCCCATTGCTCTCTTTGCCCGGCAGGACCATTGGCAGGTCCTGGCAGCGCTGAGCAGAGGGCAGGGATGGTGATGATGGGCTGTCACACCCATGTGATGAGCGTGGGAGGTCTCAGCCGTGGTCACGCCAGCGGGGGGAGTGGGGTGGCAGGGCGACAGCCCGGCCAGTGCCCAACACCACGGCTGGGGAACAGAGCGGGACGTTTCTAATCGCTCCAGTTGGAAAAAGTCCCATTTTTACATTTGCTAAATTAAAGGATGGCAGCATTGCATGCCAAGCCCAGGCTCCCAGGGAATTTTAAACTAATGACAGTGAAGAAAATGAGCTGAACGCAGAGCACAGGCGCTCCCGTGTCATCCAGCCACACCAGCCGTGACGACAGCAGGGTTTTGATGGCAGCTTGCAAAGCACCGACCATCGCAAAAATCTCAACTTTTTGCCCCGAAATGCAACCTTGCCCACTCTGCTCAGTCCAGAAGTGCGTTGCTGGTACCTGGGTAAGCCAGGCTGCTGTGCCGGGGTCCCCAGTGAGACCCCCAGCCTCCTCCAGCCTTCCCAAGGGCAAACATCTCCCTTTTCACAGATGCAGCTGCTCCGGGCAGTGGGGTTTCGATCAGTATGGGTGGAAGTGGGGAGAGCAGAGTGGCGAGCGCGATGTCCAGATTTTCCAGCTCCTGTGATTCCCAAAGCCTGGTAATTCCCAGATCTCCATCCTGCCCGGCCCTTTCCCTGCCCCTCTTCCCATGGAAATACCTGGGCTCAGGCAGGGTTTCGGTCCCTGGCTCTCTCCGTTTTTGTGCTGCAGCTAAGCAAAACCACAGAGTGGTGGGGGTTTTTTTGTTGGGTTTTTTTTTTTCTTTTATAATTTTCTCTGCGAGATAAAATTAAACAAACAAACCCTTCTGGGAGCGGTGCGAGGAAGGCAGCCTGCTCTCCTACAGATGTGCATGTCCGCAGTGATTAAAACCGCCGAATTAAGCTTTCCCTGTGGCTGGGACATTCGCACCATCCCTCCACTTCGTCTCCTGCGGTTTTGCTGGTAGGAGACTGGCTCCCTCCCCATGAGGTCATTACCCAAACACTTATTTTTCACAAAAGCATCGAGAACAGGTTTTTTTTTTTCTTTTTCTTCTCCCTGGCCTCACCACCTCGCCATCAAATTAGAGTGGTCTCCGGTGTGAGGCTGGGAGTGCTCAGCAAAGAGGCACACACTGGCAGAAAATAGAAGAATAGAATAGAATAGAAAATTGGAATAGAATAGAATAGAATAGAATAGAATAGAATAGAATAGAATAGAATAGAATAGAATAGAATAGAATAGAATAGAATAGAATAGAATGTGTCTGGGCATCTCCCAGGGGATGGGGCTGCAGAGGAGGGGAACACTGTGGGTCAGGAGTGGAGAGGGGGCTCCTGGCTGCAGCCCCCAAACCAAAGAGGAACAGCCATAGCACGAAGATTTGGAAACACACCTAAACTTTCCAGCTTTGTCTGATTCAGGAGCCGGCGCAGGAGCCGTTGCCATAGCTTTGCAGACCACCGGTGGGTTTTGTAGCGCAATCTGGACCAGGGATCTATGCAAATCCCCAAGGCAGAAGTCTTTATGGAGGCATATGACAACCGAAAAAGAATAGCGCTCAGTGCTCTACTCCCACACGCCACCCCCCAACTTCACCATCATTTAAATCAGTCTTAAGTTGGAAGAATTCAAATCAACACTGTCGTCACAGAGCCAAGCAGAGAGGTGACACAACTTGGATGCTGCCAGGGAGATTGCCCCCCTGAGACTCCAAACCCATCAGCCCGTCACTTTTTTTGAAGCCCCATCGAGGAAAACAAATGAACTGGCAACCTGCTGCCCCCAGCCCTCCGTCCCCTCCGACCAGGGCTGCCAGAGAGATTTCCAAGCAGCCTTCCCCTTGGGATCAACGGGAGGGGGGATGCGGGGAGGAAAAAAATATCCAAGACATGCTGCTGAGGCTGGAAAGGCACAGTTGGGAAAGAAATCAAAGCTTCCAAAGAGAGAGATGCCAAGGAGATATGTTGTTCCCCAGAGAAACAGGACATTCCTCTCCGAGGGAGAGGAAGGGAGGAGGAAGGCTCGTGCCCCCCCCCTCAGCTGCCCATCAGAGGTGCTCAGGCGGCTTGTCCCCGCTGTGCAACGCTGCAGACACAGATGGCATTGCAGCTACTGAATTTTTCTTGTTGTGGCTTTTTTTTAATTTTTTTTTTTTTTATCCTAAAAGCAAGTTTTCAATTTAGGGGAAAGGTTGCTGGGTCCTGCCAGCAGCCAGGCAGATGCAGAGCCGCGTTCCGGGCTCACGGATACCTCCCTGCACCCAGACCCTCTGTGGGACGCGGCTCGGCACCGGCAAACTCCGCGGGGCTCTTACGGGAGTCATGGAGAGAAGAAGCTGGGGAAAAACAGATACTTCGCTATTGCCAGAAATGCCAAAATCGGGTCCCAGTCCAGCCCAGAGGATAAAGGATCGGCCGTTTAGATTTTCCTTCCATGACATTTTTTGGGTTGCACAAGCGACGGGATGGAGCTGGAGGCAAGCGGGGGAGATGGTTTCAGTGCACTCCTGGTTGCTTCCCTGAAACCACCCAATTTGGCTCCTTCAGCATAATTTCTGCTGCAAATTGTTCCTTCAGGAACTTTTATACCTGTGCCCTTGGGCAAAGTCCTGACAGCATCCTTCGCCGGGAACGCGCTACCTGCCTCCTCACGGCAGCACCTGGGGAGGGAGGGGAGGATGGGGAGCAGGGCTGGCCCGGCTATAAATAACCCCGTGGAGAGGAAAGAGGAGAAAAATCAGCAAACAGAAACCAATAAATCCAGGGACATGGGTTCAGCTGTGGGCACTCGGTGCAAACAGCTCCTCGTGCTCTGTGCGACCTCGTAGAATGGGGCAGGAGAGAAAATGGGACCCATCACAGCTTGGTGGGAGCAGGATCCAGCCCAACCATCGCTTTTGTATGAGCAGCACATCGAACCGACCCAGAGCCCTGGGCAGGATGTGCAGGGTGCAAGACCTCCTCTGCTCTGCTTCATTAAAAAAAGTAAAGATGAGAAAGGGGAGAGTTAAATCAAGGAGAGTTAAATCAAGGAGGGTTAAACTAAGGCGCCTGTTGGACGATGCTAACGCAGCACAGGGCTGGCTCCTGGTGTCACCGGCACTCAGCACCCAGCCATCCCGTCCCCGAAAGCCCCAGCAAGCTGTGAAACAGCCCGTGTTGAAGGCAATCATTATCTGCAATCTGTGAGCCTGGAGAAAAAGGCAGAAAAAAAAGCAACTTCTCATTTTTACCAATAAAAGAGGAATCGCAGAGGCTCAGCAAGCAACGGTGGGCAGCAGGTCACAACCAGCAGCGCTGGAGTGATTCATCTTAAATAAGCGAGATTTAGTCCAACCAGCCCGGAATAACGCAGGGAAACGAGCCCGGAGCTTGCCCTGCTGATGTCTGCCGGGTATTAGCCCACCGAAGCCATGGGGCCAGCAGAGAGGAGACGGAGCGGGATCATCCCCACCACTGCTTCCCCTCTGCCTCCGGAAAAATGAATGAAAACCTTCAATCCTCCTGCGTCTGGATACTGCACTGAGACGCATTACAGAGAGTTTATTTTTTATCTCTTTTCCCAGCCCATCCTCCCGGAGCACATCGGTCCCTGTCCCCAAAGGCTGCCGGAAGAGCCAGGGACGGCTCGGCAGCATCCACAGAACTCATTTTCCCTAGAAAATCACCCGAGCCGCTTCCGTTCTCCTTGCGTGTAACTTATTATTAAAGCCGAGCAAATAATTCAGGGCAAGAGCTCCAGGAACAACGTTTCACCTTTTCATTTTCCGCTCTTGAGCCGTCTGCAGTTTTCCCAGCGCTCGGGGATGATTTAAAGACCTGTCTCTGGACCGGAGCGCCTCACTGCGACGGCGGCTGCGGGCGTTGGATGGCCCGGATTTCAGTTGTGCAGCTGGGGACACACCGGACACATAAGGATGGATGAGTTCCTGGTACCCTAATTAGATGAGCAGCATTTGCAAGCGGGTTTTTGAGTGGGTTTTTTTGTGTTTGAGACCTTCATGCGGGGTTAACAACCGTCTGTTCGTTAGGCAAGGCTTGATGATTGCTTTGTGGCTGATCCTTTTTCCAGCCAGTGGTACCAGCACAGACACAAGATTTCCACGGAGCACCTTGTTCCCAAGCCCCTCTTTGCACCCCAAAGCATCACTAAGGATGCTGAAAGCCATGAGGAGGATGGGACCACAGCCAGAGCCACAGCAGGCTCTGACTTTCCAGTGCCGCATCCATCCCATCCTGGTTCGCGGAAAGGTTTGGGAGAAGGGGTTGGATCGGCTCTGTGCAAACTCCCCGCGGTGCTCACATGCCTCAGGCTGGCAAAGGCAGCTCGCCCCAGTGCTCGGGCAAGCGCCAGCCGAACAAAAAGCAAGGAGGAGAGGAAGGGAGAGTCACACTCTGGGCTCGGGGTGCAGGGGTGCCCAGGTCAGAGATCCCCATCCTTGGAGTAAGAGCCTGTCCCCCTCAAACCCCTCCGCCTGTCCCTGGGAACCCCACGCTGGCGTAAAGCAGAGTCTGTCCTCAAAGCCAAGCAAACTGCTGGCTCTAAGAGATGGCCTCGAGCCTTTTCCCAGAGAACCAGGGATGCTGTGGCCCTGGACACCCATCAGGGACGCTGAAGGGGCTGCGAAAGGGACATGCCCCCGGAGCCGGAGCGGGCAGCTGGGATCAAGGGTAACCACGTCTCGTTTGGGGACCCGGTGCTGGAGAAAGGAACCGCTCCTGGGTTTGGGCAGGGCAGCCGCTGCCATTCTCTTTGCTTTTGGGACGGAGCAAACCGATGACAACAACCTCCTGCTGTAAGACCCCCCCCCCCCTTTCCCCCGAGCTCATGTGTGGGACAGAAGGAGCCATTTGGTGCCACTCTCGGGGCCATCCCAGGTGACGGAGCCTGGGGCTCCATTAGTCCCCGCTGGAACCCCCTCTCCAGCCGAGCCGCTCTCTCCTCCCGTTGCATAATTGCACTTTGTCGAGCAAACCCCGCCACCGGCGACGCATTTTCTCCAGCATCACTGCTCTCCCCCAACATTTTCCTTATTCCTTTCACTCACTCCGGACAGCCTCCAAAACACCCGGAGAGGGAAAGAAGAGACAAACCTTATGCTCATCCCACCCGTAAAGCAAAACCCAGGGTGAAAGAAGCAGGGGGAAAAATCCCAGAGTGGTGTCAGGTGCCTCTCCCCAATCCATCCCCTCCCGCTTTGCCTGTGGGGGTTTGACAAAAATGTTTTTTCGGCTGACAAAATGATTACAGGGTGCCGAGAGAGTACATTGCACATGGATTTCTTTCCTGCATTTCAAGCAGGGTTGAGGACGCGGCTGCAAAAGCAGCTGCACGTCTGGAGGGGTCACCATGGTGGGGGGCAGAGGGGACAGGGCAGGAGGTGGGATTTGGGGAGAGAAAAGAGGAGGGATCTTTTCTGCTCAGAAAAAAACCAAGGAGAGAGCAGGTGGGAGCACGCACAAGCGTGCAAAGCCACAAGCAGGTGATGCTGCAGGTCCCTGTGGGAGTGGGGATGGATTTGGGAGGATGCTGGTGCCGGCGCCTGGACCAGAGAAAGTGGGAAGGGGAGAAGCTGGAACTTCTCCCCCCAGCTGGGGCAGAGGACCCACTCCAAGCGGACTTTGGGCAGCAGCAGGTCTGGGAGGGTACGTGCATCTCTCCGGTGGGAATACAGCCCGAACAGTGGGGATACAGCCCGAACAGTGGGGATACAGCCTGAACGGTGGGGATACAGCCCAAACAGTGGGGATACAGCCCGAAGGGTGGGGATACAGCCCGAACAGTGGGGATACAGCCTGAACGGTGGGGATACAGCCTGAACGGTGGGGATACAGCCCGAATGGGACACGGTGAGGTGCCCCCGAGTGCCCGTGCCTACAGGCAGCGGGTGCTGGACAGGGGGGAGAAGGAGGAGAGGAGGATTTCAGCTCCAAACTCAATCTGTTGGAGAACTTGGCCTGCTCCCCATCAAGCTGAAAATAGCACATATGTAAGGACACGCACGCGGTGCTGGCTGCGTCCTCGCCCAGCGTTTCCTTCCTGCTGCGCTCCACGCACCGTCCCGGCCCTCCACCCACTGCCTCCAGACCCCCATGGTCCCCCCACGGGGGACAGGTCTTGGGCAAGAGGTTTGGGGGTTTTTTTGACTCGTTAGAGCATCCTTATCTCAGGTGCACAGATGCGGAACTGGAGCCTGGTTATTTCACCTTCAGCCGCTTTTCGTGTTTGCCACGAGGTCCGTCGGGCGGCGGCATCCCCGCCGTTATCATCTGGAGCGGGCGAGGATGAGCGCAGCTCACAGCAAGAGCCGAGCTTTATTAGAAACAAGCATCTGGCTCCAGCCCTCCCCACAGCTTGCCAGCCCGAGCTCGGGCTCAGGATGGGGCCACAAGCACGGCCGAGTGCGCAGGCAGCTGCAGCAGCAGGCGGGGAACCTCCACGAGTCCCCAGATTTTATCTCCAAAGCCCTTATTGGCCATTGGAAAATAGAGACATCGTCCTCCCTCCGCAGGGACACGTGCTGCCCGGCCAGGGTCGAGCCCCAGCCCGCGGAGGGATGCAGAACGAGCGGAGCGGGCAGCAAGCTGGAGGATGGAGATAACCCTGGCAGAGCCAGAGGTGATTCCTGCAGTGGAGAAGGAAGAAAAGAAGCCGAGCTCCCCACGGACATCGGGCACAGGAATAATGGGAGAAATTTCTGGGATGTGGGCTGCAGCGCTGTGCAAAGCCCTTCTCCTGTCCCCACTTTGCATTCCCCCTAAAGAAATGTTCCCCTAAAAGGCAATACCTCAGGATGGAGGAAATAAAGGGTTTTTTTCTGAACGAGGTGTACGGGGGGATAACTGGAGGATGTAGTAAGTGTAAAAAAAGCAAATAACACCAGGGGCTGGGGAAGGACATACAGGCAACCCCCCCAGCACCTGGCATACGACGGGAGGGGATTGCTGTAAGCTTGTGTTCAGCATGTTTGGGGTGCACTGTATGGCCACTATAGGGTGATCTCCTAACCAGAGGGAGCAAGCAGTCCCCCAGCCCCCCAGTCCAGCACCCAGCAGCAGAGGTACGGCTTCATGAAAACACATTTCTTACCCCAAATCTCCGCTCTGAAGGGTCGTTGCGGTATAATGATGGCTCCTAGCACTACAGAGCCTGGCTGGGGACAGCGGCTGGGCACAGGGGGACATCGCCAGCTGGGCTGGAACCGAGCACAGCTCTACCACACCAAAAAATGCACCTGAGCATCGCCAAAACCCCACGGCTTCCCGACGGCCTCTGAGGAGCGGCATTAGCGAGCGTGTGGTATCGGCTCTCCTGAACCAAAGCCATTGTGGTCGAGGCAGGATCCTTATTAATTCTTTCCTCTCTTTAATTTCCATTTTTTCCTCGGTTCCTTTTCCAATCGCTCAGGTAGAGCCTGGGTTGGGGCCCCACCGCCGCCAGCCTGTGTCCCTGCAGCACAGTGCCACCAGGGTTATCGCTCCATGACACGGGGACGTGATGGGTGGATGGATTTGGGGTCAATGGCGAGCACGGAGGCACAAGGCGAGCAGAGTGGGAAGGGATGGGGCAGAGAGCCCTGGGTGGACGGGAAAGGGAGGGTGGGGAGCCCTGAAATAACACTTCATGGCCAGGCAATGAGGTGGGGGGACACACATTGCTGGGTCCTGGCCCCGTTCACCCGTTACCGACATATTCCCACCTTTGGACCCCCCATCACCCTCATCCCCCAGGACACTAAAACCCACTGTTATCCCCATGACATCCCACATCCTTGCACCCCCTCCAGCACCAGCCCTGCAGCGCCCATCACCATTGATGCCATCGACGTGTCCCCAGATCCCAGGGGATGCTGACGTGTGGTGGCCCCTACGCAGGGGACAGCGCGCGGCCACTCTATGGCCCTTGGGGGATCCTGCAATGCCCACCCCCCCCACCGTTACATAAAGTGCCTGGAGCCGGGACTGTTTGCGTTTGTGTTGCCTACAGCGCTGCACTCTTCAACTTTATTTGCATACCAAATCATTAATAATAATTAATGACTGGGACAACAGTGCAGATTGCCAGATTTTGCTAATTAGCGAACAAGCACCATTGCAAAAGCAAAGGCAGGCATCATGCGGCCCCAACTCCTGACCGAGGGCAGGCTGTGGCCAGGGACGGGATGGGGACAGTGGTCCATGGGACTCTCAGCTCTTTAGGGAAGGAGGAAGAGAAAGAGGGAGGAGGAGGCGGCGGCACTGGGGGTGCTGGCGGGCGGGTCAATGGTGATCGCAGGGTTTCAGCTGCCATCGCACAGCATCCCATCCCTGCGTTTCCCGCACCCTTATTAGAACCTGGGACAACACTGCGCTATTGTCTGCCGATGGCATCGCTCCATATAATTAATGGGAAAAGCGGCACCAGCTCGTTAGAGAAAAGCCTTTGCGCTGGCAGCCCCATGCTGAGGACGTTCTTCCTCTGAGGCTCGATGCAGGTGGCACCCCCTCGCCAGGGCTGGGGGGCTGCAAGGACCAGGGAGACCCCCCTGTGTCACCAATGCTGGAAAGTACGGAGGAGGGAGGATGTGAATGGCCCACTCACCTGTTTGGTGACACTTGGGGTGTAGGGTGACATGGCAGCCTCTGCCTGGACCTGCAGCAGCCTGGGGGCCTGGGGACACTGGCCCAGAGAGGGAGGGAAAAGGGAAAGGGAAAGAAGGAAAAGGAAAAG
>WKFP01015070.1:538422-576334 GCA_011057875.1 Pterocles orientalis | reverse complement strand
AGAGGAGAGGAGAGGAGAGGAGAGGAGAGGAGAGGAGAGGAGAGGAGAGGAGAGGAGAGAGGGAAGGGAAATCAGACTATCTTGCTTTTGATCTGCTTGAGCCCTGACCGCTGTATCCCACCCGAGTGTACGCACACGGGAGCGCTGAGAGCAGCAGGGTGCTGGGGTGAGCAATGGACACAGCCTCTGGACCCGGCTGGCCCTGGGGAGAAGGGATGAAGCAGAGCAAAGCCCTCTCCCTCTGTTCCCTCCACAAAGCCCTTCAGGTCCCCCTCACTCCTCCTAACCCCTGCAGCAGCCCGGACAAGCCCTCGGTGCCGGCACAGCCCCGGTGCCGCTCAGCATCGCTCCTGCTGCTGCTCCAAACCAGCCCCTGGCTTTGCACCCCCCTTAGAGCAGAGCTGTGTGTAATTACGTGTCGCTGCCTCTTCTCTAGAACTGTAATTCCTTTGCTTTGCTGAATCGCTTCCCCTTCAGCACCACACATAATCCGTGGCACTGTAATTATACGGGAATTTTAATATCTGATGTATTTATAAGATGCACTTAATTCATCAGCCCCTGTAAGTACGTTGTCATTACAGCCTTCAGCGCGGTGGGAAGGATGACTCGCTGTCAGATGGAGATTAGCTGGCCCCCGGGTGTGATGAGTTGGAGGGCGTTCTCAGCCCCGCTGAGACCCACACTGCCAGATCCAAGGCTGGGGAACAGGACCCCCCCACACCGGGTGTCCCAGTCCCCTGGGGACACTGGCAGTGCCAGGGCTCCCCTGCGCTGCTGCGGGGACAAAGGGATCCAGAGCAGCACCTGACCCCCCCCCCTTTCCCAAATATCTGCATCACCCAGCACGGCCGGATTCGGAAGAGAAGGGCCCGATCCTGCACTGACCGCCCAGCTCTGGGGGAGGCTCATCCCTGCAGCCCGAGCACCGGGGGGGGGTCCCCAAAGGGCTCCCCGATGTGAGGGATCCACGTTTAGAGCTCTCCAAAACCACAAAGAAAGAAGACGCTAATGAAGGCTTATTTTTCCTGGCGTTTGTGTTGGTGGCTCCTTTCCAGCCCTGTCCTGAAAGGGAACCAAAGGCCTTTGAGCCTCTCGCAGCGAGCACAATGCCGTGATTTTCCCAGCCCAGCCGGGAGGGATGAGCTCACTGATGTCCTTGGTTCCCCCCAGCTTCGGGGTGCGGGATCCCTGTGCCGTGCACCGTGGGTGCCAGGGCTGGCTGGGGTGCCTGGGGTGGGGACAGAGGGCTCGGGGGTGCCGGGGGGGTGGCTGGGCTCCATCCCACTGAGATGCACCCGCTGAGCCTGGGAACGAGGGGCAAATGGGGAGGATGGGGGCCTCTCACTGGTGGGTGACACCGCGTTTTTTGCACTGGGATCATACTGGGATTTCCTGCAGTGATGCCTGCATTGCCCTGACAGGTGTCCCTACAGGGGCGGTGGCATCTGTCCCCACTGAGGCCACCTCAGTGATGGCCATGGGGCACCGGACATGCAGCCCAAGTCTTAGTGGCACCGGGTGACCCCGCACCCTTGGGGTGGAACAGGGACCCACCGGGTCCCCACAGTGCTGGGTGACCACTGGGACAGAGCCAGGACCCTGCGTGCCTCCAGGAACAAAAACGAGCATGCTGGAGCAGAGCTGTGCCGGAGCAGATCTGTCCCAAAGCAGATCCATCCCCAGAGCAGAGCCACAGTGACATTTCAGCTGGAGCGGGGGGAACTCTCAGCAAGTGCCACCCTAAACCCCAGGGCTGCTCCCAGCACCCCAAGCCCACCCACAGCCCTTGGGCTCCTGGTGGGTGCTGGCACCAGGGCAGCTCCCAGGTGCACACCGGCACTGGGCAGCCATCAGCCAGGGTGACACGCTGGTCCCCTGCCAGACCAGCCTTTAACTGGCAGCAAGATCTGTTCCCCAGCCTCCCTGCTCCGGCACCCTGCGCCTCCCTGGGGACTCGAGCCGGGGTCAGGAAGGTTGCTGGGGCAGGAAGGGTGTTGTGGCCAGCCTGCTGTCCCCATGCCCCATGTCACAGGGTCATGTCTGTGCAGCCAGCTCCAGAGCTGCACCTCACTGCAAGGATGCTGCACCCATCGCCAGCAGGTCCCTGCGCCCACACGCCAGAACCGAGCGAGGACACTGGCTCTGGAAGCAGAGCTCAGCCTGGACCAGGGCATCTCCAGCCCAGGGGTATCTGAGGGACTGGTGATGTCCCATCTCCTGCTCCCTGTCCAGAGGGACCCTGGTACTTGCTCCCACAGGGTGTCACAGCGTGGTTGGCGGAGGATGCCAGGAGGGTCTCTAACCTGACCCCTCGCTTAGGACTAGGGCAGGTCTCTCTGTGCTTCCCCCTCCCCAGTCCCTCCTTCCACAGGGTGCTGCCACCCAGGTGGGATTTTGGCTCCCAAGGTCACTGGACAAATGGGGCTGGGGGCAGACAGCCAGTCCTCGCGCCCAGCCAGCCCTGCCTTCAAATCCTGGGGCTTGCCAGTCCCTCACATCTCCTCCTCCCTCCCCCCTCTCCCCAAAAAAGCAAATATCCAGGGAGATGGGCTCCGCGCTGCAGCTCTGCTGGTGGCACTGGCGGATGAGCAGAGCAGACTGCAGCACGGCCGTTATGTAAGCCCCAGCCGGGCTCTGGGGATGTAGGACACTGGCGTTGTCCCCCAGCCCACCCAGGGGCTTGTCACCCCCAGCCCACCTCAGCTCTGGCACCTGTGGAGCATGAGGAGGATGGGGGGGACCCCCATTGGCTCAGCCTGTGCTGCAAGGGGTGCAGGGGGCTTGGGGTGGCCCCTGGGGGTTGCTGTGGTCCTGCCATGGGGCAGGCAGTGGTGGCAGGGGACAGCAGCAGGGGACAGACGTGTGCAGAAGGGCAGGGAGTGGGGCAGGTGATGGGGTGGGAGGCAGCGGGTGCTGCACTCACATCCCACTGGGTCCTTCTGCAGCCCTCAGCCACCACTTTACCGGGACTCACCTGGGCAAGTGAGAGCTCAGGGACAGAGCCAGTGGCCAGGTGGTGACTCCTGGGTTGTGTCACCCTCGAGGTGATTCATGGAGCAGGATGAAGGCAGTTGGGGCAAAGAATCCCGGCCTCTCTCCCAGCCTGAATCCACCTGCTGAGTCTATATCCCCATCCCTGCATCCCTGGAGAGTCAGCAACCCTGGGGACAGCCTTCCTGAGGTCACCGTCCCTGGGGACAGCATCCCTGGGGACAGCTTTCCTGAGGTCAGCATCCCTGGGGTCAGCATCCCTGAGGAGAGCATCCACAGTGCCTCCAGCACTTTCTGGGGAGCCAGGATTGGGGTGTCCCAGACCTAAAGGAAGATCCTTCCCCCACGGGACAACCCCAGCATCACCTGCCCTGCAGAGGTGAGGGCTGGCACAGCCGGTGTCACTCACCCAGGGCCAGCACAGCTGGTGTCACCCATCCATAAAGCACCCGTGCCCTGTGCCGGTGGGACGGTGAGCGGGCAGGCAGCACTGGCGGCACCGGGGCTCCCCCAGGACCAAGCCCTACCCTGGTTAATGGACTGGTGGGGGGCCCAGCAGCATCCCCTGCCACGGTGTGGGATGGGGACAGGGATGCGGAGCCCATGTCCCCCCAGTCGCGTGGTTTCTCTCTGGCTCTCTGCTAGGCATCGTCTGGATCTGGCCATTTCTCTTTGGGGGTGAGGGGGAAAAAAAGTCCAGGCTAAGGCTCCCGGCAATAGGAGATATCAGAACAGGGAATTAATGTTAATTAATTCATAATGACGCTGAGGTAGTGATACCAGATGCTTCAGAAGTCCAGCAGGGGAATCTGAAAGAGCTTTGCAAAAAAAAAAAAAACAAACCACAAACCCTCGCCCACTGGCGGTCCTGCCTTGCTGGAAGCTGGGAACGAGGGGGTGAGCTGGGAACCGGGATCGAGCTGGGAACCGGGATCGAGCCGGGACCAAAGGATGGAGCTGGGACTAACGGACCATGCTGGGACCAAAGGACTGAGCTAAAACAAGGGAACAAGCTATGAATAGTGAAAGAGGGGCATGTCCCAGGGAGGTGACAGGCCCACAGTCACCCAGAGCTGTGGGGGCAGCACCAGGACCCCCCAGCCACCCACTCCCACATTTCTCCCTCCTACCCCACCTCAGAAGCAGGAGTGGGGTTGGGGAGGTGAGGCACCCGCTGTGCCCTGCTCCCTGGGGTGCAGGGGCTCTCTGAGCCCCAAAATGATCCTTTTTTCTCTCCTTTCCTCCATTTCAGGCAGAGTGGGTGCAGGAGAGCTGGACGGGTGGGGGCTGAGCCACCCAGGAGTCTTCAGAGGGGATGGAGGGACAGGCTGCTGATCCGGGACAGGGGCACAGGTCCCTCACCAGCTGGTGTCCCCATGCTTGGAGGACAATTCCAGGCTCCTGCAGCGAGCCAGTGCTTGCCCTGCACTGTTGAACCCAGACCAGGCTGGACCTTAGCCAAGGGGCACAGAAGAGCCTAGAAAGGGGCTTGAGCTCAGATGTCACCTCCCCAGGGCTGGGGACCGTGGGGCCAGCACCAGGAAGGATGCAATCATGAACTCTGCAGAAACTACAAACAAACCCCAAGGCCAGGAGCAGGTCATGTCCCCAGCTCTCCCGGCCTTTGGGGGGATTATCTTCCCCCCATGATACAACAGCATCTGCACCCAGAGGGGACCCCAAAACTGGGGCTAAGGGAGGTGGCCAAGGCTGCTGGGGCCCGGCAGTGGCAGAGCAGGACGGCACGGGGTGGCCGGGGCGCGGTGCTGCCATCGCTGCTTACATAAGGTCCCTGCTCCACGTGCCACACGCCCGGGTGGCGATGGGAGAGGGGGATGGATCTGTCCCTCCGGCAATCGTTCTTAGTGACGGCGCTCCCGCTCTTTCTAGAGACAGCATCCTCCAAACTGCCAACCCATCGTCTTTTCCACCCGCACGGAGGCTGGGCGAGGCTCCGGTGTCCCTCGACCAGCTACACCCTCAAACCTGATGCCAACTGGGGAGAAAATCCCGAGTTTAAGCCATTCCCCTGACAGTTCCTCTGAAGTTTATCCGCAGCGGGGGAACGGTTCCCACCATGCTGCCGGCAAGGTCGCCCCTGCAGCCTCAGCCAGCCTGGGGGGAGAGGGGGAGAACCCACCAGCCATGCCCAGAGCATCCCAGCACCGTGCTGTGTAGCTGGGGGGGACACCAGCATCCCACCCTGGCAGGTCCTAGGGGACTCGCTGTATCCCCCAGGGTCATTTCAGGGCTCAGAAAAAAATCCACTTTGACTTCATAGGTAAAGTAAGTCTTTTGGGTAAAGAACAGCAGAGGCAATACGGGATTTCAAAGCATGTTGGAGATCAGAAGCAAGAAATAAAGTGGCCTTAAGGTCCCTTCCCCGGCAAAGCCGGTGTTTTACTGAGCTTATCCGGCACGGGTGGGAACGCTCGCTCTTATTCCAGGCCTGAAAGGAGCAGGCGAGGATTTTATTTTTTTTTTTAAGTCTTGTTTTCATTATTTTCTGGTGGCTTTGTTGCTTTGTGCTCACACAAAGGGAATTTCACCTGCTGTTCAGAACAAAAGGCCCTGGAAAGTTTTGCGAGGACGAGGGGATGGGGCTTTAGAGAAGCAAAACGGAGTCGATGCAGGGTTTGGGTGGGTGTTGCAGCGAGCTGTAAAACATCCCCGGCTCTTTGGTGCCTGTGGGAGACCCAGCACTGGTATGCAAGTCCCCTGTCCCCACCGGTGTCACCTCCAAGCTGGGGACAGGGAGGTCTCCCAGCCCGTGTGAGCCTGGGGTGGTTTGGGGTGCAGAGCGGGCTGCGCGAAGGCAACAGGATCGCTTCCCCTCCTTGTCGCATGCAAGCAAAGTCATCGCCACGCTTTCTAAGAACAGGAAAGAAAAAAAAAAAACACCAAACCCAGCCCTCGTTTGCCGACACCGCTGCAAAACAGGTGGTTCAAAATCACAACTGCGGGGTGGGGGCAGAGAAAAACCCCTATTTGGTGATTTTTTTTTTGCTCCTATTTGCTGCAAAAAACTGTCCGGGAATGAATGCTGCTAAATCCACCCCATATTCCCTCTAACACTTTTTGCTCTATAATTAAGAGAGACTTCTAAAAATACAAATAGCCTCCAGCACCCAGCGACGGAGTGCAGGTGCTGCTAACTGGAGGCACTTTAGCACAGCTCATTTTCTGGACAATTTTACTAGGCTGGCTCGCGCTCGGTGCCGATACTATTACAGTGATGCAATTATGCTGCTGCTGCTGCTGTCGTTGTCGGATTGCTTTGCTTTTTTTTTTTTTTTTTTTTTTCTCTCTGCTTTTGGTTTTCTCGCTATCTGATCCTGAGCGAGCGCTGCAGCTCGCCGCTTCCCTGCTTTTTTTTTTTTCCCCCTCAGCTCCCAGCCTTTTGACAGGGAATGAAACACAGACACCCAGTGAGACTAAGCTCCGGCTTCTACAAAGCTCCACTCCCTCCTACCGCCTTTGTCCGTGAACAGCAACTACTCCAACTCTGCCCGCCGTCAAGTGAACCTCTGCATCAGCACTTTCCTAATGGCTGCTTCGCCCGAGCCCTTCGGCCCTTCTTCTTCTTCTTCTTCCTCTCCTCCACCTTGATGGCTTCCGCTCGCTTTTCTCCCAGCCCAACCCTGGCTCCGACAGCCCCAGCCGCCACCAAGCCCCAACCCTTTCCCGACGGATCCAGCTCATCTCCCCCACGCCGGCTGTCGCGGTCGGGGGGTTGCGGCCCCGCAGCCCATCACCGTCCTTTCTGGGCGCCTTCCATGAAAAATCGATGGCGAGTGCCGCGTCCCCGGAGGTTTAGCTCCACTTTCGGCTGGTTTAAGGGGCAGGGTGTGCGTGTGCGGAGAGGAGCCGGGGGCAGAGGGAGGGCTGGGGATTGAAGCCGCTTCTTTTTATTACAGGCGGGGATTTTAATTTTTTTTTTAAAGATTGATTGGAGTCCAAGTTTATTTCTTGGTGGTAAGTATTATTTTAAGCTGTTTGGGAGGCTTTGGGTGTCCGGGTGTCTCCAGGTCATCCTGTCCTTATAACCGGGAGGCCTTTTTGGAGAGGGTCAGAGTGAAACCCCGCTCCAGCAGCCGTTCCCCCCATGGAGGGATGCTGCAGTGGGCTCCCAACCCCGCTGGCTCCCAGCCAGAGGAAGATGCAAACCAGCCACCATCTGTAATTTTTGCTAGACTTCCTTCACACTCGGTTGCCCGCAAGATCCCAGGGCTGCTGCCTGCTTCTTTTTTGAGGATTCGTGGACTTTGTTCAAAAAAAAAAAAACACAGCCAGCCTCAGCACCCCTCAGCTTGGCTGTCACACAGCCGGCAGGTCACATAAACACCAGAAAGCCCCCAGCACATGGAGAAGTTGCCTCCCTACCCACCCCATCTCCCTTTCACATCTCTTCCCACCCCTTCTCTTCACTCTTCTTCATCTCCCACCGCGAGTTTGGGATCAGCGATTCCTCCCTCTCCTGTTCTGGACCCCAGCTCCCATCCTCTCCCCAACATGGTGCTTTCCCTCGCACCCACAAAATCCAGAGCATCTTGGGGCGATGCTTGCAGTGCTGCCCCATCTCGCCCCATCACACCAGCTCCACAAATACCAAATTTTAATGGACACTTTGAAATTCCTGGATGCAAAGTGCTGCAGAGCGTTGTTCCAGCAGCGGTACACCTGAACCCTGAGGGATGCTCAGCCAACAGCAGGGATCCAGGTTTTGCAGATGGGAGGGGACACCAGCCCGCACGCTGGGCACAATGCTCATGAACACGACCCCCCAGGAACCAAGGGGTGACCATCAGCATCCTGACCCCAAAACCCTGCTCCAGCAGTGCCAGCTCTGGGCTCCTTCTACTCCCTCCGTCAATAAATATAATTAACGTGCCGGAAAACCCTGGAAATCGGTTGCAGGGCTGGGGCAGGCAGCTGGCCGGCAGCCAGGGCTGGGCAGGGAGACATCGCACAATGGGGGGAGAGCAGCTAGGGGGTCCCCAGCCCTGGTCCCCTCTCGCCTCCCCAGCACAGTGCTCTGCCGGGGCTGCCGGCGGCAATTTTGAGCTGTGTTAGCAGGGGGTTTCTCCAGCAAAGCAGCAAGTGGGAGATATTTAAGGTTTGTACGCTGGGGGAGAAATAGGGGGGGCTGCAGCGGGCTGGGAGGGCAGGATGGAGCTGGGCAGCCAGAACTGGTGAGAGTGGTGTTCCCATCACCCTGCCATGCAGGTGGCTTACCCCTCACACCCCGGTTTGCTACAGAAAATGCAAAGAAATAGCCTGGGATTTCCATCCCAGCAAGCCCCAGCATTCTCTCTGCCCTGGGGGAACAGAAAGGTCCCCCAACGTGTTTGCCATCGGCTCTGGGCACCGCAGCCCCGGAGCTGGGGAGAGCCATGGGGAAGCCCATTGACCCCAGTGTCCCCATCATCCCCAGTGTCCCCATCGATGGACACAAGGCTGCAGCCCTGGGGACCCTTGTGGCCCTGGTGGGCTCACAGCTGGGGAACAGCTTTGGCTGTTTGCTCAGGAGCCATCGGAGCGAGGGAAGGAGGGTGAAAGGGCGACGCGAGGGGACGTGCCCAGCGGGGTCTCCGGCAGCCCCTTCCCGACGCCTGCAGCACGGCTGCGCAGGGCCATGAGCGAGGCAGCGCAGAGCCATTAGGGCTAATTTAATCAAGACGGATGGCCCCATTGGAGGGCTGCCGCCCATAAATCCCGTGCTCGTGCTGCATTAGTGTCAGGGCTCCTGGAGGAAGAGGCTGGGGGGGAGGCGAGGGGGGAGCGGGGATGGGGAAAGGTGCTAAGTCACCCGGCTGCCCGATGAATGGGGATGCTCGGACCGGGTGCCACCACCCTGCCACACCCTGTCTCAGGCTCTGGGGACATGGCCCACAACCCTCCAGCCCCTCCAAAAGAGCCCGACAGCTGGAGAGGGTGGGATTTCAAGCAACTTGGTTTTGCTGAGCCCCAAAAGGTGCTGGGTTCTTCACAAATCCCCCATGCCCAGGCAGGGTTTTGCCCCCTGCTCGCTCCAAGGGGTTTTACAGCAGGAGGGAGACGGGGTGCTGGGGAAGACGGGCTTGAAACCCCACAATAACTGGGACTTGAAAGTACAAGCTGAGAAAGGTCCAAGGCTGATGGACACAGCATCCACCCCCAAGCCCAGCCAAGACACCCCAAAACCAAGCCATGCCAGCCCACCACGGGGCTGCACGACATCCGTGCAGGATGCCAGTCTGGCTCTCCCAGCACCCCGTTCCCCACCTCTGCTCTTAGAAAGGCCATTTTCAGACTCAGGGTTGCCATCTGATGACCCAAACCAGCCGTGTCCCCCGTACCCATCCGCCAGGCGTGGGCAGCGGGAGACACGCGTGCCGCTGCGCCGCGCAAGCTGAGTCAGGAAATAAGCTCTCATCTATCAAAGTTAAAAATAGACGTTATCTGTGCCATTAACATGCCTGGCCCCTGACTCTCCGGCCGAGCTGGCTCCTCTCTTGCCGCCTGCCCTCACACCACGGCCATCATGCTGCCGGCCGAAAAATCAGCCGCGGGGAAGGGACCGAATGGCCGCCACCATCTGCTCCGGGTGCTGGCATCACCATCCGCGCGGGATGCCGGCTCTGCCAGGCCGCGCTGTTGGCCGGTGCGGCAGTGTGAAGGGCCAAGTCCTGGCGGGTTTTGGGAAGATAACGGGCCAGGGGATGCGGCGGATGGATGGGAGGATGGCGTGGGTTTGTGGGCATTGCTCTCGCCCCCCGAATGCTCACAGAGGCTACACGGTCACCCAGCAAGGGAGAAAACAGGGGTGCTGGGTGGTGCAGAAGAAAAGATACTTATGCCATAGGGATGGGGGGCTACCAGGGGGATCTCAGCCTGGGAGAGCAGCCGAGGACATCAAAGAGCACTGGGATGATGGAGAGATGGATGCTCAGACCTAGTCTCCATGTCCAGAGCATCTCCAGGGCTATGCCTGCAGGTAACGAGCAGGGAGCATGGCCAAAATAGCTCAGGGAAGCTGAACTCAAGGAGCGATGAACTGTGATGCTGCCATAAATCTATCCGGAAAAAGGAGAGCGCACATCCGTCCCTGCGCACCTCTGGTTTCACTTCAATGTGGCCAGGAGGGAGAGAGGGCAGGGAAGGAGCCGGACTGCCGGCAGGAGGAGCACAGTGGCCGAGGTCAGTGCTTGCGGTGCTTTTATGAGACCATGCGCAAGGTCCTGAGGACCAGAAAGTGCTGATGGAGGCAAGAATCAGCCGCCATGCAGGGGCACAGAGTGGCTCTGTGGGTGCAAGCGGCACCGTGCCCAGCAGAGCTGGCTCCCAGGCTCAGCACCTTTGCATCTGCCTGCCCGGGAGAGAAAAGCAAAGGCAGAAATGGGCCTGAGGAGCCATCAGCCAGGAGCAACAGCCTGTCCCATGGAAAGCCACGGAGCAGATGAGCCATTTCTCTCCCAAAATGGCTAGCGCAAGGGGGAAGAAAAAAAAAAAAAAAGAAAAAAATACATTTGTATTTCTGCCAGCCGACAAAATGAGACGCTACTTGTAGCCAGTGAAACTCTGCAGATTTTGCTAATAAAGGATTGCTCCATCCAGCTTCCAGCTGGATTCCAGCCCCAGCCGCGACACGGACGCTGGCAGCGTCAGCCGCCGCATCCCAGCGCTGGCGTCCCTAAGCAGGCCAGCCCCATGCCACGGCGGGTTCAGGCTCTCTGCAAACTCCGGAGCTGCCCCATGGTGAGAACACAGCTTTCACGTTGAGGTTTGCTCCCACCCTCTTCATCCTCACGTTTGCTATGGGAACCGTGCTGCTGGGATGGCACCATGTCCCTTGGGAGACTCTAACGTATCTGAGGAAATTTTCCCTTTCTATTCAGCTTAATTTCACCCATTAGAGCTTGTTTCAGCACGGTCCCCAGGGGATACTGCTCCCCAGCATCCTCCTCTGACTCTTCCTCCGCTCCTCTCCTCCTTCCCATGCACACCGCTCGCCTTGGGGAAGCCAATCCTTGCTCCATCATGACCAACACTGGCCCAAGCAATCGTATCCTCCATAAAACATGACCCTGCACCTCCCCATTTGGTGGTGTGCACATCTTCCACATGGTCATGATATTCTTTGTAAAGCTTCAAAGGCACTGACCCTGTCTCACTCCACGCAGAGAGACCCAGGCCACATCTGCGGGACAAGCGCTTGAGAAGACCTTGGCCAAGGCGTCGTACTGTGGCCAGAGGTGGGACCTTGGTCCTTCTCTGTGGCTGAAGAGCAGAAGAGCCAGTCTGGGGAAACCACACACCCTCAGCGTGCCACCACCCCGAGATCAGGCCAGAGACTACATCACATGGGATTCTGCATGAGAAAGCAGGAGGCAAGAAGCTTATCTGCTGGTGTCATGACCTGCAGTGTTTGGGGGGAGGATTTGGGAAGCAGATGGGATTTCCCAGGCCTCCTGCGTAAGCCCAGTGCTAGTTCCGCACCCCAGGCCAGCTGGGACAAGCACGGCTTTGGCTTTTTACCATGGGATGCTCCAAAAGGAATGGCAAAGGGCAGCTACCCTAGGCTGCCCATGGTGCTCACAGCACCCAGGAGAAACCATCGATCTCATTTCTGCTCTCCTTACTCCACCACCAGTGCTCAGCCCCCCTTTTCCTCACCCACAGGGTGGGTTATTTTAGGACAGGGAGGAGGAAAGAGCAGCAGGGACCAGCTAACAGATGGCTGCTCATAGCAGAACCCGGGCGGGCTGGACATCCCAGGGGTCAGACAGACCTCTCCTGTAACCCAAAGGACTCTCTGCAGCCAAAGAGCCCAGTCTGCTTCTTACATAAACAACCTCAGGGCAGTGCCTCCAAGACCACCAGACCAGGCAGCAGATGCTCTGAGGCAAAATCCACCCTGTCCAGAGCCGACGTCACCTAATCAGCACATTGGCTCCTTCCCAAGGCGGTCTTGGGGCTCACAGTAAATATCTTACATAAGCACCTCTGGCCTGGGGTCGGATCCAGTTCAGCCTTTACATGCAGCAGTGTCCTCCTGGATAAAGGCACCAAGGTGGCCTGAAGGACCAGAAGGGGTTTTGCCCACCATGGACCTGTTATATGGTTGTGGGATCCCTTGGTGACCCATCTCCACAGCTTCACCCGAGAAGGCTCCAGGAGAAACCTCAGTGTATGGAGAAGCACCACCCATCCCCAATAGCGAAAGAGGGCAGAAGAAGGGGTCAAAATGACAAATCTGCCCCCAGATTATGGGGCTGCCCACCACATCAGGCACTCTGTACTTCTCAAAGATGCTGCTTCAGAATTTCTTGACTTTTTTCTTCCCTCTTTCACTCCATTCTGAATGCTGGATAATAAAAGTCAGAGCAGCAAAGGGCTTCCCAGAGCCCGACCCCAATGGACCAGGACCCCCAAGATCCCTCCAAGAAGGTGTAGCTACAACAACCCCCTCATCTCCTTTGATGGAAGGGAGTTTCCCAGAGTAAATTTTTGGGTTGGTTTATCAGGGATCAAACTGTGCCTCTCCCCAGAGGGTCTTCCACTTCTGCTCCATTAAAGAAAAAAAAAGAAAATTTTTAAAACCTCAATGTTTAACAAGACAGCGGCAGGGAGGCTACTTGACTGATTGAGTTTTTACCTGGCCCTTACAGGCAAGCAAAGGTACTTAACATAGAAATGAGGTTTAGTCACAGCAAGGCATTTGGGATTAGGTTTGGCTGAAGAAACTCTGATGGAACCGTGTTCCTCCAGAAAATGCTCTCTTGTCAAAATTGAAATGCTTTGTGAGATTGAATAGGTTTAGCCAGAAGTTCATTTTCTAAAGAAAATCAGGGAGCAGGTACAGGAAAATATGTGGAATTAAAAATAAGAAAGTGCTTTTTCTTCTGAGGCGTGCTGGTGTGTGTGCTGTTAAAAAAAATGAAAACAAAACAACTTCCTAAATTGTGCATTACTCAGGGAGGAACCTGAAGAACTGTTTTCTCTCTGATGATAAATTTTCCCAAACCCAGCAGCTCCCCGCTGCCTCACAAGCTGGTTGCCCTGAAGACATTTACGGCTCTGCAAGAGATGCTTGCTGTTGGGCTCCAAGGCCAGTGTAACTTGGTAAAAACAAGCCATTGAAACCCACCTGGGGAGGCAAGGAAAGCCCATGAGGACCCGAGCGGGCAGGGTCATTGCAAATAAGAGCAGCAATGACCTTCGCTAGGGTGAGTCCATAGCAGCAGTTGGTGCTCCTGAAGCTTTTGGGGAGCATCATCCCACTGGAAAGCAGAAGGGATGGGGAACCCCTAAGCACAGAGGAGATGGGCAAGTGACTTGACTTCCATCCAGGCTGGCAGAGCCAGAAGGTTTCTGCAACCCACTGGTTTCCATTTCCAAATGGTTCTTCTACCAAAATCCAGCATCATTCCTGCTGGGTAAACACAAGTTTCCTGGTAAATACTCGTGCTCCTGGGTCACACGGGTAAAACATCAGGGTCAGGTTTTTATCAGGAGGTGAGGACCTCTGCTCCGATCAGACTCACGCTGGGTTCTTGGGCTCCAGTTTGAGCATCGGTGAGGGGTGATGGTGGCTTTGGCTCCTCTGAGACATCCCTCTTGAGCACCTACTCACTTACCAGGCAGGGGAAGGAGCTCTGGGATTTCGGGATGCTGGAGCCAGCAGTAACCCCCAGACCAGCCCCATGGATTTTGCACAGCCCTTCCCAGGGATCACGGCCCATGGCAGGCTGCAGCCACCTTCATCCTTATTTAGGAGATGCCAACAGTCTCCAATGGTCAGCTCCAGGAGGTCGAGACTCTAAAACTCATCCCTTGATCCACGCTTCCCCTCAGACTGCCACAGGTTGGTGTTTCAGCTGCCTTGCCCGGAGCAGGTGGGACCAGAGGAGACCCTTGTTCGGTGGCAGGAACAGCAGGAGAGCCGCTGGACCCAGCCACAGGACAGGACCTTAGCTACAGCACAAACCCCTTCCCCAGGCTGTGGCAGGGCTGCAAGCCATATGAGCAGTTTTCAGGAGAACAATCAACAGCCCATGGTCCGAGGGAGCAAATTCAGCGCTATCCTCCTGCCTCATCAGCCCCTCACTGCCTTTCAAAACCGAGGAGGGTTTGTGCCAGATCTCAGGATGGGGTTGTCCATAAACCCTCTGACTATCTCTGTAACCCCAGCTGTGTCCCCAGCCATCCAAATCAAGCAGCTTTGGGGGGTTTTTTTTTGTTTTTGTTCCTCCCTCCCCTTGCTTTGGGATGAGAGGACCTTTATAAATGATTTCCGCTTCATCTCAGTGCCAAGCAGACATCGCTGGGTTCTGCCGTCACATCATGCTCTGAGGACAGATAGAGTTTTCTGCCCGGGCTTAAAAAGAACATTGTTTGCAGAACAGAGTGAACAACATGTGAAAAGGAGAAAAAAAAAAAAAGACCTGTGATGTTTGCTGGAAGAAAAATCCGCTCGTTTGTTTGGACGAGGATTCTCAGCACGTACAATCTCAGGAACAAAAGGAGATGCTTGTTCTCTGCCGTGTTTGCGGGAAGAGTCCTGTAAATATTCAGGGATGTTTGTGCTGGAGAGACGATCACCCGCCTGCCTCCAGAAAGTGCTCCTGGAACCCCCAAAAATCACTGGGGGGGTCCAACCCTCACAGAGCCCCTCAGGTCCGGACCCCACGCCTCTCCCTTTGTATTCAGTAGAGAACAAACAGCCTGTTCGAACAGAGTAACCGCAATAATAAAATTCCTTTGGGCAAAAGTTTTGGGAAGAAGCACGGCTCCATCTGACCTTGCTGGTACTCAACAAGATGTAGGTCAAATATTTTAATTGCCAAGTCACTAATCCCCCCCACGCGCAGCATTTCAATATTTGTATTGAGTTGGACTTATTGCCTCCTGAAGCCGTGGGGGGAAAAGAAATAGCTGCTGGATTGATGAGCTGGTAATTTCTGCCAAAATACGGCGCTGGATACAACTGCTCAGGATGAATGGTTGAGACTGCAGGGAGAAGCGAGCTGAGCAGGGGGGAGTTGCTGCTCCACCAGCTGCATTTCTGGTTGGATTCAAAGCTTTTGCCGCTTTCCCGAACCATCACCTGCATCCTCCAGCGCCCGAGCGCAACTGTCAAAACCTACGCACATCCAACCCAAATACACCCTTCAACTCCCCTTCTCCCATCACCATCTGAAAACTCAGAGCAAAACAGTTGTTTCACTGTGATAAGCAACCAGACAGAGAACCAGCCCCAGCAGCACGAGCTCGTGTGAGCATCTCGCAGCTCAGGCGCTCGCCGGGGGTCACACGCCTGCAATGCAGCCGCCTCCGGGCTGGAGCACTCGCTGCAACCCGAGATTCCTTCGGCACGGAGAGGACTAACAAATGGCATCGATGCTCCCCCAGGAATCTGAAGGGATGGAGTATAATTACCCACGATGGAATTTGGCTTGCACAAAAAAAAAAAAAATACTACAGCAGGAGTCACGGCTCCTGGGTCACGCAGGGACAGGCAGGAGGGCAGAGGACCCTGAATCATCCACTCCAGACCCTGCCATCACCGGCAACCGTGTCCTGTAATCCAATTCGGAAATCTGTCATGGAAATCTTAAAATTAGCTCAATTTTCTGCCCCCCGCTGCGGCTGGCATCCTGCTCTGTAGCTGCCTCCTTCCGACAGCGCCGTGGATGCTCTGCTCCAGGCGTGCCCACCTTGGGGCTGGTTTCCCAGCCGGGCACAGCCAGCGTGAGCTCAGCGACAGCATCTCTAGGGAGGGAAGAAAATGTGGCATAGAAAGCGTCGCATTTTCAGGGCAGAATTAAAAGGTCGATTACTTTATAATCTCTCGGGTACAGGAATGGTCTTGCTCGTTCAAATAGGGTTTAACAAGACAAGGTCCTGGCCCAGAACAGAGACGTCGCTGCAGACCTGAGAGCAAATCATAAATTCTGATTAAGAGAGAGGCTGCGTCATTAAAAAAGGAGCGGGCTGGATTCTGCCCTTGTATCTACCCCTGTAAATCCCAGACAAAAGGTTTTCTAGATTACATATGCACATTCTTTTCCCTGTTGCTTCATTAAACAACACATGGTGCCCACTTCCTGGCATACGCTGGAGCATCACCCAAAATGTGCAACAAGCAGACAGCCCCCGGGGACAGCTGGTGCTTTGGACCTCAGGGCTGTCCAAGGAAAAAGATACCCTGGGGAAAGAAAAGTGCATTGGGGGGTTTCCTCCCCCCTCTTCCCCATTTGTCAGGGACAATGTTCCTTTGCTTTTGCAGGATGGATGGAAAGCTCAGGTTGTGGCACCATCAGCCCAGGAGGCTTGATGCATGGCAAGAGGGACCCAGGACACACCACTGGCTGCTGGAGCATCATGTGGAAACACTCATTTTCAAACTTTTGCACATAAGAAGAAAACTTTTTTTTTTCCTCCTTAGGCTTATTCATGCAAATTTGTTCTTTCACTACCTGGTAGCCAGGGATGCCCTGGCTTTGGGATGCAGAAGGATGGAAGAGGCTGTGTCTGCTGGGGTACAAAGCTCATACCCCTCCGTTCCTCCATTTCCCCTGTGAGTGGTCACCACAAAGGGACCAGTTTGTGTGGCTGCCCAAAGCCCGTCCCATGGAGAGCACAGAACAGGTTATAACAGAGGATGCTGGCGTCCAGACCAGGCTTGTCCTTCAGTGCGTGCAGTCTCACTGACATCCCACGAGGACAATTATCGAATAGAAGAGTTAGTCATCCCGACCCAGAGCCATTAGTTACAAAACAGGGAAGAGAGCTTAAAGCTCTTATGCTTGAACATGTTAGCTCAGCCCTTTAGGGAACTCTTGATGTGCCAGAGCATCTAATCTCTGCAAATCACTTTTATTCTGCCTTGCTCTGGGTTTTCCTTTTTAATCAACTTAATCTTTATTCATGAGGTGTGTTGCTGCATTACAGAAACGCCCAGATCCTGAGCATCAGGCTCAGGGAACGGAAATTGGGGAAACTTGGTGTTTGTTCCAGCCAGGGCTTAAGGTCTGGAGCAATTTATCTGGACTTGTGGCAGGCCCTAGGACTGCTCCGTGTCCCAGCAGAGAGGAGGAGGAGGAGGAGGAGGGGGGGGGAAATGGCCCAAGTGCACAGAGGACAAGCGCTACACCCCACGGCTGGCACGCTTTGATCAGCACATCTCGTTACCGTATTTAATCAGCGAGGTCCACGCTCACCTAGCCTTGCCGAGGGACCCTTTTTTAAAGAAAATAAATTATTTGAAAATAATAAAGGATCAAAGAAACGAGCGACTAGTGAGTGACAAGAACACGAAACAAAGAATGAAGGAAGAGCTAACGGGATTTCGAAGGGAGAAGTGGGGCAGGAGGCAGGCGTTGCTCCCAGACAGAGCGGAGAGCCAGGGCTCCAGGACCCCACAACCTGTCCCCTGGGGGCTCAGCCCGTTCGGGATGCACGCAGAGGGATGGAGCACAGTTGGACACCCAGCACAAGCAGCATTCCCAGGAGTGGATTGGGAAACACCAGTGCTGGCACCTGCCTTTAGGAGCAATTTCCATGCACAACTCCCTGGAAGCAAAGAGCCATCATCTGGGGTTCCCAAGAGGGGCTGTCTGAGTTTGACCCCATCCCCACAGCATCCCCAGTTTCCCCAGTACAAGCAGCAGCACTCAGCATCCCGTGATACCCTCCCTCACATCCTCAGAGGATCAGCTTTCCCCACCCTAGCCATGATCCAAAGGTACTAATGGGATTGTAATTCCTCTAATGAGCTGTAATTAATTAATTACCCTGCTAGCACAAGAGTTGTACATTTTTTAGCAAAGACGGTGCTGTTTTGTAGCTAGAGGGAGGCTCATCCCCAGCACCATCACAGCTGAGGACAAGCCCCATCTCAGCACCCATCACACTTGCTTTTTCCCAGGGAGCTCATCCCCGCTGTCTCTATCCGACACTGTTTGTACCTTAGGGAAAAGATCCTGGAAACAACCCCACAGCTCCCAGATCTCCCCCAGATTACAGATAACCAAGTCACAGCCCTTAATTCAGAAGGGCTGCAGACATCTCCTCCATCAGCCCCTTGAGAAAATAAATTCCCTCTGGCAAATTGAACAAGAAAAACACATCCCGGGTGGAAAAGTAAGAGATACTGGGACCCTCCGTGGTCCCTGCAGAGCCGGAGCACATCAGAGGATGTTCCCAAAGGAACCAAGGATGGAGGCAAGGGCAGGCTGGGGAAGGGCAGCGCCAGCAACTGAGCTGAAGGAAGCTGCAAAGCATCCCTGGGACGCTCAGAGCCATGCTGCAGCCTCCCGTGTGCCCGGGACATGGGATCACACCCGTGCACCGCAGCCACAGCTCCCAGCTCGGCCTCTCCATTGCCTCCCTGCTTAATAATTGAAGGACCAGTGTAAAGGAATTAAAGTTTCAGGGGCTGACACATTCAGAGCGCGGTGGCAGGGCTCAGGGACAGGCGAGGGCTGTCACCGATTGACCCCACACAGCGCAGGCAGCGAGGGGCAGGTCCCAGCTCATCTGCCCCATGGACAAACCCTTTCCTCGCCACAAATCCCATCTTCCCAGACCAGCCAGCTTCCAGGATCATCCACCCCACGCTACAGGAGAGGCTTGCTCAACAACAGGTATCTCTAAAAAAAAAAAAAATCCTGATAGAGGGGGACGGTCCTTCCCAGGGACCACGGTGTTTTACAGCACGCACGGCTTTGCACGGAGCCAGCTCTGAGCAAGGGTTACACGGTACCTTTGGCTGGGGAGGCTGAACAGGAGGGCTCTGCTGCCGGAGCAGATGGAACCGACATGCCTGGGAGCCAGCCCAGCCCTGCTGCGGTGACAGACTGTCCCACGCTGCCTCCCCCAGCGATGCTGCACTGAGATCCCCAGGCAGGAGTGGGGGGTACCCAAGGGGCTGAGCACCGGCACAACTCATCCCACTACCCAGCTCTAGAGCAGACAGCCTTCATCCTTCTCCAGCATGCAGCTCACCCCTCTTATTTCCTCCTATATATAACCCAGCCTCACCTCTCATTAGGCTCAGCTGGGCAGAGCACACCATCTTCCCTCAAATATTGACAGCAATTAAGCTAATTGCATCCCCCTGGGCAGCTGATGCTGGTTCTCTGATCGTGCAGCCCCAGGGGAGAGGCTCAGGGTCCCTCTGCATTTTGGGGGATGTGAGCCCCTTGTCTGCTGGATGGGATCCCCCTGATAAAACTCCTCAGAGTTTTATTTGCTCTTAGAGCCTCAATGAATGTGACCGCAGCCCAGGGTAGGTGCAGGAGCAGAGCCCACCCCTCCATGGAGCAGCAGAGGTTGGGGTTTGGCAGATCCCTGCCCATGGGGTAGCAGGTCCAGGAGGGGTTTGGGGCAGCGAATGGGGCAGAGATGCTCAGGCAACCCATTTATTTGCTGCATCTCCTCCAAAACTGGAGTGCTGCTTGCATTAGGAAGCGCAGAGGAGTGGGGCTGTTGGAGCCCAGGCTGTCACCAGTTCTGGTGTGCCAGGACCATGGCTCAGCGATTAATCCTCCCCTGTGACACCGCCTGGGCCCGGGCACAAGTGACCATTACCTTGATTAAAAGAGATGGTTGATGCAGTGCTGGGTCCCATCAGCCTCCCAGGAAGCAAGGCAGGACCATCCCCTGTCATCAAATCCAGCTCCCTGAATTGCAGGTGACAGCGGGGAGCCCTGTGGGTCCCCAGGACACTGCTCAGCACCATGGGCCACCTGCTGCCCAGCACTCCCAGGGACTGTCCCTCCTGGCCAGGCAGCCAGAGGTTGTTTCCCTCATTAATCCTGTATTTGCTCCTCTGAGGATGCTCCTGCCCTTTCAAAGCGTCTCCTGCTTTGTCACCTGCCTTTTCAGACACCACAGACATGAAAGATCCTGTTCTCTGAGCAGTGCCACCAGCTGGGTGCCTGGCCTGGGCATCACCAGCACCCCTGGGCACAGCCCTGGAGCCAAGCTGGTTGCCCTCTTCTTCTAGCCCAGGTCATTGTCCCATTTTCCAGCCTTATTTCGTCACTTTTGTCTTTCAAATACTTTTTTAAAGAAGTTTTTTTCATGGCAATATTATAAATGGGATGCTCAGGCACAGGACTGTCCTGCCACAACCGGTCTTATCTCCTGGGCTGGTCCCACTTGGTCTCTCTCCTTGCACTGAGAAGCTGGGCAGAGGCCAGCCCCAGCCTTGCCCACTTGCCCCAGCCGTGCCTAACACATTAGGTGTGCTTGGAATGTGTTTTTTTATACCATCATCCCTTTTTATTTGGGCCTCTGACCAAGCTGTGAACCTGCGCTGCTTTCCCCGGCGGCTGCCAAGATCTGCTCAGCGTCTGCTGGTGGGGAGGGCGGTGATCCGCTGCGGCTGCTGGGCTGGCGGGTGTCCACCCTTCACGATGTGTTTTTTTTGCCTTTTTGGTTTTTTAGCGATGCTCATCCCCCCAGCATGTCACAGGGCGGCAGGACCCACCGATGGCCGAGGACATCCGGCATCACGGATGGGTGCAGGGTGGGGAAGAGGGGCTCACACCAGCGGGGGAGCCCAAGCCGGCACCTTGGCCCCCCAGGCTGCCCACACCACCCCAATTCCCCGCACCGTGTGTCAGGATGATAAAGCCAAGCCGAGCTCACCGGAACAGGCACAGCACCCAGCAGCTCCCGTAATTAATGGCACTGCCAGCACTTCCCTGCCAGGCCATGAATAAAACATCATTGCCAGGGACCCACACTTTGAAAAATTTATCTTTTTTTTTCTGTTAATTAAATTTGAAGGGACACTGTGCTTTTATTCTTTTCTCCTCCTGCTTAATCAGAGGGCTGAAAGCTGGTTTGGAGCCCCGGTTTTCTTCAGGCTGGTGCCCGATTAGAGGGATGGGAAAACTGCCAGGGAGATCTCCTCGCCCCCCCAGTCCCCTTCCCACTCAGCAAAGAACCCACCCCTGGGGCTTCGAACCTGCTGGGTCTCTAGGTTTGCTACGTTAGGATTTCTGGCATTTCTGGGTCCTTCAGCATCCAAGAGCTTCTCCTGGAAACCAGCCTCCCCAGACCCCTTCCATCATGCAAATGTTTTTGCCGCATACCAGGGTTCAGGAACATGAAGTTACCGGTTTTCTTTATGACAAAGGGGCTGGACCTTGTCCCTGTCCCCTTTAGTCTGGAGAAGGAGGGAGAAGAAAGAGGGTAACATCAGCCAAGGGACTCCAAGCAGTTCAGATTAACTCCTGGCATGAGTTTCAGTACATCTCCGTGCCTCAGTTTCCCCATTTCCTTAAAATCCACTAAATGCAGCGGAGGTTTTTCCCTCCCCTGGGAACAGCTTGGGGGGAATGGGTGGGTGCAGGCTGCTCACAGCTTTGGGTCTCAAATGAGACCCTGAACCCACCCCACTGTGGCTTATAGATGTACTTCTTGATCCCAACCAACAACCCACCGTATTCGTCTGTGTCGTGCCCGCAGCAGGCAGAGAGCTGGTGCCTGCGCACATCCAAGCCTCTGGAGAGAGGTGAAATTCCACCCCCGGCTTCGCTGGCTCCCGTCCAGAGGAGCTGCACGAGCAGAGCTTTGCCAGGCCAGGATCAGACCCAAAGCCAGGTCCTGCCATTGCAGAAGCATCTCAGCCACCCGAAGCACTGCCGCCTGGCCGCGCTGGGTGCCGGGCAGTGAGGAGGGTGCTGCCCTGTGCCAAGAGCCCACATGTGCCCGGACGGAAGCACTGGGAGCTGAGCTCGGAGCTGTGCCATGCTGGGACACCGCAGCACCGTCCCTTGCAGATGGCGATGGCCAGGACTTGCATTTCCCCAGTGGCTTTGAGCTGCGGTTCTGCAGGGTAACACAGCACTGCCTGTGCCATCCCCAGCCCAGGGGGACCTCTAGCAGGGATACAAGCTCCGGGAGCCACGGCAATTTCCTGCCTGAGCAACAAGCGCTTGACTTCTCCCTGGTTCCCCTGCCAGCTAATTTTCTCTCTCTGGGCTCCTTCCAGCTCGGCGGTCCAGCCCCCAGCAGGGCGCAGGGCTGCAGCCAGCGATGAGCAGATCCAGCCGCTTTGGGATGGGTCGGTAGCACCCGCTCAGCCCGGCTCCCCCACCCTGCAGGGTGCCTTCTCCTTTCCTTGCATACCCCAGGATGCTTTGATTGCATCCTCTGCATGTCCTCCCTTGCTTCTGTCTTCCTGAAGTTCCTGGAAATGTTTGTCTCTCTGCCAGAGATGTGCCATAACTCCCAAAAGCTGGAGTGTAAGCGCTTGAAGTGCTCTCCGGGTGAAGAACGGGCACCTTTAGCACTAGGAAATAGAGTTCTACCCACTCCACAGGCTAAGGATGCTTCACTCGCTTTTTAAGGGGGGACCTGCAGAGGGAAGGGATCTTCTAGTGGCTTTGTCACCGCAGTGAAAGTCTAGAGCTAATAAAGGAAAGGTGGAGAGGAACTAAGGAGTGGAAAATGAATGTGTAATCTAAACAGGACCACTAAAATTCCCTGGTGCCCTTCAGTAAAGCGGAGATTAGCAGCAGGATTTGCAGCCACGCTGTGGGCTGGGACTCAGATCTGCTGCTCAGGTTTTGCACAGGTTTGAGTGACCCCTTCGTCTCATCCTATCCTTCCGTTTCCCCATCGGGGAAGCAGAGACAGCGTTGGTTCCTCGTTAAAAGCTTAATTTAGTGATGGCTGTGGAGCCCTTTGAGATCTCCCAGAGCAGGGAGAAGCCGTAGGGAGGCAGAGGGCGGCATGCCGGGCGGTGGGGAACAGCAGGTACGATCTGTGCTCCCTTCTGCAAGCGAACCCTTCCCTCTGATGCTTTCATCAGCCTCAGCTAATTGCTCACTTGATGTCACTGGGATCCCAGCCCTGGCTCCATGCTGCACCGTGCGGGGAGGCAGCGGGGGCTGCAGCAACTCCTGGTACCCCCGGCTGGCCCCGTGCCCACTGCAGCCAGTGCATGAGGCTCCCAGCCCACCAAGACGGCAATCCCCTCCAAAAACAGCTTCACGCCACACGCCGAAGCCAACAGATTCCCTGTTGAGCAGGGGATCCACAACTGCCCAGAGAAGCTGTGGGTGCCCCATCCCTGGAGGGGTTCAAGGCCAGGCTGGATGAGGCTTTGGGCAACCTGGGCTAGTGGGAGAGGTCCCTGCCCATGGCAGGGGGTGGCACTGGATGGTCTCTAAGGTCCCTTCCAGCCCAAACCACTCTGTGATTCTGTGATTCTGTGATTCTCTGTGTTTTATAACAGCTGTGAGATCAAGACCTCAAAGCAAAGGCAAAATGCACCCAGGGCATACAGGAGACAAGTCTTTGCAAAACCGGACTGTGGGATGGCCGGGGTCTCCCCGCCAGTGGGACTGGGGTGAACCCTTCCATGCCTGCATGGCCCAGGGCACCTCCCTTCATCTGCCCAGGGATGGAAATCAGCCTTCCTCACCCTGGAGCCACAGCAGGGACTGGCCTTTGCTGGGTGCTGGCAGCACGCTTGCCCAAGCCGTCCTTAACACAAACAGTAAAGAGGGATTTGAACCCGCCAGCGAAGATGGAACCTGAGCAATCCCAGTGGGAGCATATTTCTGTAAGCCGGGGCTAGAAGAGAAAGGGCAGGAAACCTGACACATCGCAAATCACTCTCCTGTCACTTGCTGTAATCCAGAAATGCTCCATTAAAAACAAGAGCAGCTCCGGCTGCCGGCAGCGGAGCAGAATCGAGGCCAGGGCGGAGGGCAGCTCGGGTTCGGGTCCATGTGCCAGGTAGACGGAAGTCTCCAAAGCTGGTAAGCGTTGCGATGCTCTGCTACGATTTATAAATATATAGAGCTGCCCAGCTCCGTGACATCCATCACCGCAGCCAGCAGATGTAGCTGGGGGGAGATGCCTCCCTCCCTCCTTCCCAGCTGGCTGGGGTCAGCTGTGCTGCTTGATCGGGAAGGGGTTCAGGACAGACCCCCATGTTTCCAGTTTGTCCCCAAAAATGTACACCCTGGATGAGGAAGGGGCAGGACACGTGCAGGGCTCTCAGGTCCTGCCTGCAGCCAGCAAAGAGCTCCTGTCCCCTGGCAGCTGGAGGGGGGCGAGGGGACCCCCCCAGTCCCGGGAGCAGGGCTGAGCATCGCCGGGCAGCCTGGATCACTGGTTTGGATGATGGCAAAGCATCGGGCATGCAAGGATAGCACACCTCCTTCTCCTCCTCCTCCTCTGGGTGTTTGCTCTTATTGAATCAGACCCGGCGCTAACGAGGTCGGGAAGTCACCTTCTCTTCCCTCGGCTGTGGCCATGGCTGCTGTGAGCCCCCACAGCCCCCTGCTGCAGTCACAGCAGCGAAAAACGTCATCTAAGGGTGATTCACTTGAAAAATGAGGTTCTGGGGAAACAGGAGCTCTTTGCCAATTCAGCACAAAGTGAGGCAATAATTACAGAGTGGGGGGAGCAAGAAAAATTCAAGGGTGTCAAACCATTTCAGGGCTTCCAAAAGGAGTGGTTTTGCTTGGGAAATGCAGACGCCTGATTGCTTTGAGGTTTTGCAGGTGAGACCTTTGACAGCATTTTAACATTTTCCAGTTTCGGCAGCTCTGATCCCAGAGGACAGAGCAGCTCAACAGGAGGTGAGAATCAACCCAGAGAGGAGCAGGAGCCTCCTACCTACCTTCCTCCCTCCTTCACCAGCTCCATCAAGGTTTCCACCACCGTGAGACCTATTTTCTCACCTCTCTCCCACAGCAGATCCAAAGCACTGGTCAATGGATCCGGAGACCACAGGCATCCCCTGGCCATGGGAAAATCCCACGGCAGGGCTGAGCGAGGTGCCCCCACCCCAGCACCCTGTTGCACCATCCTCTGTGGCCAGTGCACATCAGCTTGTTCAAACAAAGCCCCATCTGTGCGGATTATTTACGGGAGGATGTTTGCTCTGTTGCAGAAGATGGAAGTTTAAACAGGTTGGAGAAGGGAGAACCGAGGAGAGCGTCCTGGAGATGGGACACAGCCGCATGGGTCATTCCCAGAATCAGATCCCCACGGCAGCACCCCTCAACCCCGGACACCATGAGGAGCTCATTGACACAGAGGCAGAAGCTGGGATCACAGAGAGCCATCAGCCCCGGGACAACCAGCCATGCAGGTTGTGGGAGATGCAAAATGACTTGTCCGTACACAGAGTGAAAAAATCTCTGTTGGTGACTGAAAGTCCAGGGAATCCCATCAGAAATCACCCTGCGTGCTGTGAACAGCCCCCAGGAACGGGCACGGCAAAGCCATGGGTGAGATGGGGAAGGACAAAGCAAGGGAAGCTCTTCACAGAAACGGTTCCCCCAAAAGCAAGCACCTGCTCTTGCCTTGTTGACCAGCTGGGAAAGAAAAGCCTTGCTCGGGGGCTGGAGAACGTTGCTGCACCCCAAGGTAGACCAGGAAACCACCCCGAGTCCCTTCAAGCACCAAGATAATCCCCAGGCCACCACATCCATTCTTCCCTTTACCCTTGGGGGCAGACGAGGAGCCCAGCCCTGGAGAAAAACACCCGGATTTCCTCCCAACCCTCCTGGGTCCCACAGGGACTGGTTGTGCCCTAGGTCACTGGTAGGACGTGAAGAGCCACAGTTCATCCCTGTCCACTGGCAGGCATGGAGATCACCCCTTTGAAACTCTAAATGCCCCTTCCTGGCAATCAAGAAGCCTCCTGGACCTCGGTGAGAGGAGAAGCATGGCCAGAGAATCCACATGCACTCACCCATCCCACCCCATCCCATTCCATCCCATCCCATTCCGTCCCATTCCATCCCATCCCATCCTGACTCACCCACATGGGCTCACCCTCACTCAGCAACAGCTCCTGGAGCTCTTCTCTTGTTCCTGCCTCCGAAACACTGGTGGAGAAAGATCTCACCTCTTCAGAGCCAGCCCTCACCACTCTCCTCTGCCACTAAAGACCAGAGCCGACCACCATATGTCCTCTCCTCCCATGGGGGAGGATGAGGACCCACCCAGGGACCATCAGCAGCTCAGAGAAGATGTTTCCCTGTGGATGGATCAGGAGCCGGGAAAGGGCTGGGGCAGTAGGAAAACCTGCATTTGTGCCAGCAACACTTGCTCAACAGCTGGTTAGTGGCTCCACAGGAAACACCTTTCCCTGCTCACCTGGAAAGACCTGCCTGTCATACTCATGGCAGAGCTGCTGGGTGACAAGGAGAAGCCACCCAGACCTGTTCCACCATGGAGATCTTCCATGGCCACCCTCCTGCTACCAGCTCTCACAGATAGGCACTAGATGTGGCTGCCATGCTTTGGGACATGACACCCATGGCTTTCCCCATGACCTCCCTGGGAGCACAGGGTGCAGCAGAAGGCTCCTAACTCTGTCAGGAGAAGGTTACTTGGACCAAAAGTATGCGCTTGTGTGTCATAAAACCAGCCACTGCTTCCTCCTCCCACCACCCTGGCCGCGGAGCTGGGCGGTATCTCCAGTGCTCACCACAGCACTCCAGCCACACGGCCAGTGGCCTCACCGGCCAGGAGCACCTTTCCCATCACACCCCTCTGAGGTGACTCCACCATGTCCCCTCAGAGCACAGGCACAGGCTGGAGAAGAGGAGACCTGCACGGACATGACAGGAGCAATCCCGTTGCCGAGGGGTCCAGCAAGGCTGCACCCAGCCTTACCTTGGGGCATGGGATGTGTCGTCCTTTCCACCCCTCTGCCACCATGGTTCTGCGACTCGTAGCCATCTCCCAAAGGCTGGTCCCACTCCTCCCAGGTATCGGGTTCTTTCCATGCTCAGACCACTCTGCAGATGCTGCTCCAAACACCTCCTGAGGGGGCTGAATAAGGCCCGTATCAGCTGCCTTCCCAACACTGATGAGGCCACATGCTGGCTCTGGAGCAGAGCCGTGGCTGCCCCAGGCTCAGGAAGGCTGGGACATGAAGTGGGGAAATGTTGATTTTGCAAGGGGCTCCAACAGCCCAGGAGAAGCCAAGCCATGCCTGGGAGAACTGCGGACAAAACCAAGCCAGGCATTTCTTGCCGGCCACGAGTGAAGGAAGGAGAGGAGGAGAACCAGGTGGAGCTAGCCACAAAGCACCATCTGCTGCGTGTCTTTGCAGGATGCCAGACAGATTTCAGAGCCCTGAAATGGAGACCTCTCATTCGCAAATACACGATAGTGTCTGGTGAAATCAAGGGGTGGTGGGGTCAGGATGAAACACTCCTCCATAGCCGTGAGTCAGCCCATAGCGTTGTCGTGGACAGGAAGACCATGAGTCATGGGCTGAGGCTGGGCTGGAGATGACCACTAAGAACATCACTGTTATTTATAACCAAGACACTGACATGGGCAGAATGACCCCAGCAGGTGCCCCAGGGCAGGGACCACACGGTGCATTGCCAGCACATCATGTCCTGGGCACCTCCTGGTCTCATCTTCCATGTCCTCATCCTGGATTCCCAACCTGGAGCTGGGTTGGTGTGCTGGATGTGCCTCCATCCAGGTGACACTTTCCACCCAACAGCTAGACTCAATGCTGAAGCCACCGTCACTGGTTGACTAAACACAGCATTTCCCGAGGCTCTGCCCCCATGGGTACTGCCGTTGGAGAGAAAGACATGAAAGAGCAAACACAGATTTTGCAGAGGGATTTCTAACATAATTTATCTGTAAATCCAGAGGCACTAAGGAGATACAGGCGCTCCAGCACAAAGCCTTTCTTCCACCTTTCCACCTTCTCCGGGTTTTCCAGCCAGACCCCACCTAGGTGGCTCAGGACTCTCCTCCCGACTCCACAGCCAGCCCTCATCTCAGACTCGTCCTCCATCCTCCTCTCCACCCTCATCTTGAGGCATTTGAGTCGTTCCTCACCACCGGTGAAGGAGCAGCTGTGAGCACAGCGTGTGGAGCTGCGAGGCCAGGAGCAAATCTTGCCAAGAGATCTGAAGAAGGGCTGGTTATGAGTAGCTGCCCTTTGCTAGCTGCTTTGCCTCATGCCTCCCTTCCGACTGCGTGGTGCGCTCTGCCAAATATCATTAAAGGTTTTTCCACACACTGATCACCTTATTTGCCTTCAAAGCTGGAGCGAGATCTCTCTCCCTGGGAAGAGGAGGTAGACGTTGCACCTCCTTCAAAGCCAACGGAGGCTGCGCAGACTCGCGCCGAGCTCCCCTTGGCTGCGGGAATTGGTGAGGACGCTTTGGAGAGAAGCGGCTGATGCCTTCAAAGTGAAGTATGGGTTGATAAGTGGGGAGTGGAGAGAGACATTTTAGCTCCGGCTGGGTAATTATCACGTACGGAAAGCTGAGGAGTTGGCTGGTGGGAAGGAAATTATAACCTAGCATAAAACCAACCTCTTTCCCGAATCCAGTCTCTTTAGTGCTCAGGAGTGTTTGGTCTTGTTCCAAGGCTCAACTTCTGAAGGAGTTTGGAGAGGTCCCTCGACAGACCTCCAACACGGCTGCAGAGCAGAGACCGCATCCCTCTTCTTCTGAGGTGTATGAAAACAGGCGATGCTCCACAGCAAGAGGCTGAAGGAAAACAAATGGCTTCGTTCAGGAGAACCTGATGTGGTGAGATGAGAAGTGACTTAATTACGGTAAGTCCCTTTACAGCAAAACCGCCAGGTGCTAAAAGACTCTCTAATTTAACAGAGAAAGACAGATCAATGCCAAGCATCTGGAAGCTGAACCTGGAGAAAATCCAATTAAAAATCAGGCAATGCTGTGAGTGGAACAAGCTAAGAAGTGATGGATTATTCATTCCAGGATATCTTGAATTCAGGGGAGGGGAAATCTAATGGATCCTTCTAGCACTATGTCTGTTGGTGACGAACACTCCTGCCCAAGTTCTGGGAGCATGCTCACTCCATTGCAAAAGCAAGGCCAGGAGTTTGGCCAAATGCAAAGTTCCCGTGCGTGTGATGGAGGACGACCCACAATTCCTCCTAGGTAAGTCGCACTGTTTTGTGCTTGGAGGCATTAATAACCCAGAACTAGCAGCCAACTCCATGGAAACCAACTGGTACTCAGTGACAAGTTCTCCTGTTGCTATAGGAACAGGGCCCAAACAAATAAAAAATACCTATAATTTTTTCCTCCCCAAAGTTCTCCCACATTGCATTTCCATAGCAACTAATTAGCTCATTAGTGATCTGAACCACACCAGTGGACTGGTGGAAGTGCCCGGCTGCCGTGACCAGCTCTGTCCTCTCTCACGGTTAGCTGAGACGAGCCATTAAGATAGTTTATGCCAGCTTTAAGGGGAAAGGCTTGAGCACGAGGAGTTGGGCATCTCAGGGACGGATTTCTTCATGCCTTCCCTGTGATACCTCTGACACAAATATCACTTGGTCCCTTCTATTTCTAGCTGTCACCTTACACTTCAGTTTCTTGACCTCGTCGGTTCCTTTCCAGGCTCCCAGCACTGCTCTGTTTGACAGCTGCATGGCTTGGCAACGTTCTCTCATCCTTCAGGCCATGGTATGCAGGTCTCTTGGCTTGTTGCTATCTTCTGCACCAAGCTAACACACTTGACCTGCAGGGTCCTTGCAGGAGTCTCTCTTTTCTCATTTACAATCTACAACTACCTCCCTTCATCCTCTGGCGGTTTACTCTCATGGGTCTCTTCCATCTCCAAGCCATGCTGGAGCGTTGTTCAGCCACTTCCACCTGAATCCCACCAGTTTGAGCCCTGGGGAAGCCACTGCTCAACTCCACTTGGCCAAACAAGCGCCAACCACACTGGTGTGGAGATCCACCACTGCCTTGTTTAACATAGCGGTGGATGCTGTTGTCACCTTCATGGCCAATGGAAAACTGTAGCTGCACAGATGTCAGGCTAAAAGGATGCATTGGATGACCCTCTCTTGACTTCAAGACATCCTGGGCACAACGTGATCTTCCCCCGAGGCTGCTGGACACATTTTCACCCCACGTACAGCTGGAGCCAGGCTGGATGGCATCAACGCACGGGTGCTGTATGTCCTGCCTGAGCTCAGCGGTCACAGGAGGTGGCAGATGACACAGCAATCAGGTGTGAAAACTCAATCAGGGAAAAAAAAAAAAAGTAAAAAAAAAAATAAGTCAAAAAAAAAGAACGATGTGGCAGAATTGCTGTCGATGAGTGTTGGTGTAATTAACACAAACAAGTGCATCCGAGGAGATGAGATGCATTAAACCAGAGTTGTGTGCCCACAGAGGGGAGATGCTGCCTTCAATTAGTGTCGGAAACTTTGGAGAACAGAGATCAAGTCTGATTTCCTTCACTTTAGTAAAAATCCGCTGAAAATCCCCTGAAATCCGCTGATATGCATCCACAGGGAAACAGGGCCCAGGTCCTCTTGGGTTTGTTTCCTATGATTTGAACATTTTGGGACCTGGGCTGGGGACAGACGTGTCCCTTCGATGGCTCATTGAAGTCAAGGTCAGGATGGAGGATTCTGGTTTTCCCCCCATCCTGAGGGATAAATGCCCGGTATCTCAGACAAGGGACCACAGCCCCACTCGGGATCTCCAATGTTCCACCGCCGCTGCCGAGGACTGGGGACGGAGGCCAGGCTGCTGCTCGCTCTTCCCTGCCTGCTTCATTGCCTCCAAAATTACACAGACAATAAACGCCAAATTAAACACCTGCTGACAGAAAGGCATCTGGAGCAGGGGGCAGCAGGGCTCCACGAGGAATATTCCCCCCATCCCAGGAGCTGTGCTTCCAGACAGATTTGTGTAAATCACACACGAATTCCCGTAATTAATCGCTGCCGTCCCTGGCTGCACACGTGCCGGTGCAAGCGATGGCAGTCAGGGTGGGAGTATGGGGGGTGGAGGAAAGCGGAGCCCACACCCAGCCCCCAGCCTGGTCAGGATGGGGGTACCGCATGTGCTGGAGCCGCCGCGGTGGGGGGGATGCTGGAGATGGCCCCTAACAGCCCCCCGGCTGCAGTGAGATGGAGCCACCATGGGGCTTTGCCAAGAAAATTGGATTTTTTTGACCAGGAACAACACAGCCTGTCTGGTTAAGTCCCCATTGAGACACACGGTAAATTCTCCTGGCCCCCAAAATGTGATCTGATCCCAGGATGGATGGAGCTTGGCTCCCGTGTAGCTTCTCTGGTGTCTCGTAGGGACTAAGCAGCATCAGCACGGGCACACAAGCCCTCGTCTCGCCTCCCCCCTCCACCAGCCCCCTCTCTGTGTCACCCGTGGGAATCTGATTAACGGCGAGATCGCTGCCGCTGTCAGGTGTGATCAAAACCACAATTCAATTAAATGCGATTGGATTGAAGGATGAGGGTTTCGAGGAGACAGGCACGCACACCCAGAATGGGATGCCGTTCCCCGGAAAAGCGGGGTGGGATCTGCAGGATGGTCACCCCCAGGTGAAGGAAAAGCTGGGACCTGGCTCCAGCCCCAGGATGAGCTTCATCCCTTGGGGCCGGGAGCCTTTGTCGGTTCACACAGCTGCCTTCTGGAGGATCCTGGATAGAGTAAGGTGAGCCCAGCCTCCCAGAGACGCTTTTAATTCTTTCTCATCTTCTGAAATCAAATAAAATTCTGAAGGAGAAACTTTGTCATCTGAGCAACAGAGGGGAGGGGGGAAAAAAAAAAAACCTACGCCTGGAGATGAAAGGGAATTCTAGATGGGTATTTCATCTCTTGCTCTTGTAACGAATGTGAAAATAAAAAAAAAAAAAGAAAGAAACAAACAAAAAATCCCAGACACGGTTAATGAGCTTTGCATTTAAATGTGGCACCAATGTCACCGCGCAGACTGTTCCTTCAAGGTCCCACTTACCTGCTCACACCAGGTGATGGGCGTGGGGCAGCCCCTGGAAGCAAATATTGGTTCCGATTAAATTTCATTAGTGTTTACTAAATAAAACATGCATTTCGAGAAATCAAGAAAAAGTTTGTTAAATATTTTAGTACATCTGGTCTCCTCTTCCCCACCCATATACAGCCTTACAAAATGCTTTGCATATTTATTTTAGCATGCACTAGATTTATTTAAAAATAGCATCACCAGCACTGGAAACAGCCCACTTGCTTTTCATCTAGATCTTTGCATTGAATCAATGAATCCAAAATTAAACAAGGTTGGGTGAACTAAATCTATACAGGGACCTATTTGCTGATCGATACAGAAATGGATGCCTGGGATCTCTTTACTGTGTGAAATATGAGGTCTTATGAGAGAGAAATTGCTTTTGTTATTATATTAAAAAAACCCTCAGATTTAATCTCCCCACATAAAAAAAAATTATTTATCGGAGAGGTGCTTTGTCCTAAATAATTCATGCTGGTTTTATAGTACCCAGAAGAGAGAAGATTCCCGTCTTCCATTCCTAATGAGAAGGGAAAAGACCTCCAATATTTTTCTCGGATTCAGTTTCCTCAGCACAAGGAGCTGAAGCTGTCCTTGGTTTCAAGAGGGTGTCCTCCCCCCACCACCGTGGGGGACCTGACTCTCCCAAAACACAAAGAGAAACCTGCTCAGGGAGGGAGAAGAGCTTCAGACACATCTGGAGGCCAAACTCAGATCACCACCAAGAGGCACCTGGCTTTGATGCTGAGGTTCAAGGGATGACGATGGCGATGGGTCAGAACCCATCTGGCAGAGGGAAGATGGGTCTCCTGATGATGCCACCTCAGCATGGCCAGAATGTAAATCCAGCCTCCGCTCTCTGGGGATGGATGCGTTCCTCCAAAACGGGAGGTGTCCCTGCCCATAGCAGGGGGCTGGAACTAGCTGATCTCTAAGGTCCCTTCCAACACAAACCGTTCTGTGATTCTGTGAAGCAGGTTGGAGGTGAAGCCACCCTGAGTCGCACCAAGCACTGGCCCCCTGGCAAAGAAGAGCTGGGAGAAGTGGTCATCCCAGGCCACCCCGTATGAAGAACATGGGAGACCTGAGCCACCAAGGTCGTTAGAAATCTCTCCTGGCCCAGAACAGGAGCAGAATCAGGGCTGAAGAGCATACAGCTGGGGAAAGAAAAAAAAAAATTAAAAAGATTGGCCTTTTATAGCTAGTCTTGGGGACAAAATTTGGGGCTGGCTTCAGGAACTGCCCTGCACAGCCCCGTGCTCAGCCAGGTCCCTTTCTCCGAAGCACGCTGCAAGAATTGATGGAGCAAGGGCTGTACCTGCTCCGCTCTGAATAAATCTGCATATCAGCTGCTTCCATGAATGAAAAATGCATGCACCGGTAAATTGGAGGTGAAATAATACATCTGTTGTCAGCGCTCTTTTTCTTTTTTTTTTCCCCCCCCTCTTCCACGAGTTTCGTTAAGAAGAGCCGTATCACCTCTGATGAAGTTAACACCACCAGTTCACTAATTGTTCCTGATGCTTCCCTGTTGCTTTGATGATGGATCGCTGCAGAAACACCAGCCCCAGGCAGGGAGGGAGGGATAAAGGCACCTCTTCAGGCTATTTCTGGAAGAAAACATAACAAAGCTGCAGAGCCCATGCCCAGGAATGGCCCCGAGCTGTGGCCAGGCTGGGGACACGGGGGTGGCAGGGGTGTCCCAGGAGACCTGTGAGGTGCTGGTGCCGGATTCGGATCCTGCTGCCAGCTCCCAGTGTGTTTCCTCTGAACGTGTGAGTGCACAAATGAAAGCAGGAATGAGAAATAGCTGACCCTGGCTGGACACATCGCGGGTCCTGGGGGCAAACCAAGCTCAAGGGACAATCCCAGCCCCAGCTTCCCCCATCACCTTCATCCACCTGCATCCTGCAGCCCCTCTCCAAGCCAGGAGCTGGTCAAACCCAAAATGACTGGGTTTGAGCCCAGAGCTCTCTCCATTTGGCCATTTGCATCCTCACAGGGAGGGATGCCATGACATGAAGGATGTGGAGGGACCGGGTGCTCGGGTCCCACTCACACCTCGGATCATTCCAGCCCTCCCGGGGCAGCCAGCGCCACTCAGCATCACCCCAGGCTGCCTGGAGAAGCCAGGTGGGGTGGAGACGATGGCAGTGCCCCCCAACATCCCCACGCTGTCCCCAGGGTGTGGCCAGCAATCGGGTTAGCAGCTTGCAACACACCCGAGCGTGCAGCAAAGAGGCAACAGCTGCTTCCCGCTGGCCCAGATCGAGGGTTTTAATTAAGGAGAAGATTTGGGGGAATAAAAAGGAAGATCCCTCCCAAATCTCTAATTAAAAGAAACTCAGGGCGAGGCAGGATGACGAGAAAGGACACGTCCTGCTGCCGATGGGGCTTAGCTCGGGAGGGCAGTGCAAACAGGGTGAAGACCCCCACCACGCAGCCCCCTCCCCAAAGGGAGGCATCACCCCGGGTCATGGGGTCTGCTCTGCACCCACAAAATCAGTTCTTTGGTGAGCTGCCCCAGACCCCCAGCGAGATTCACCCAACGCAGAGCAAGCAGGCGCTCCAGCCTTGCTAAAAATCCATCAAACCCCAATTCCCATCGGTTCAGCTCCAAGTTAAGGCCAGGGTTTGCCAGGCTGGCAAGGCAGGAGCATCCTCATGGCATACGATCCTCGCCCTGGCTCACCCCCTCTGAGCCCAATGGGGCCAGGTCAGAACCCACGAGGCCACCACCGCCTTTGGGAGGTGGGTGCCACTGCCACCAGGATCCGTAGAGCGCTTCTGGGCTGTTTGGAGAGGCACCGCGGTCCAGGACAACCTGCTCTCCATGGGTCGGGGGCACCTGGCTGGGGAGGGTCCAAGAGCCGAGCTGGTTCCCAGTGTCACTACATCAGTTGCTGAGCTGGGCACAGCCCATGCCACCAGCCCCAAAACCCCCTCATCCTAGGAGGAGCAGCTGCATGGCCACCAGCAGCTCTGGGTCCTCCGGCTTACCCCAGGCTCCCAAAATTTCGCCCAACAACAATGCCCATCGCTCTGGCCCAGCTTTGCCAGGTTGCTCCCTATCCCCAGAGCTGCGCAGCACCAGACTGTATCGATCCGGCTGCCGGATCCGCGCGGCAGCTGCTGTGTATTTACACAGCGATGATAAGCCCTGCGAAGAGAGGAGGCAAAGAGCATCCCTGCAGCACCCATTCCCGGGGCTGGGGACGGCCGCACACCAGCGAAACTCCTCCTGCCACCAGCAAGGGCTCACGGGCACGGCTTCAATCGCATCCTGGGGCACCCCCGAGCTCATTCAACAGCTTTTTGTTGCCAACACTGCACAGGACCTGTTGCAGGCGGTGATATTCTGCAGGGATTTTGCAGAGGGTCGAGACGACCTAGGAAATGTTTAACTAATTGCCTGTCTGAGCCGGAGCGGCGATGCTCAGAGAAGCCACGCACGCGATGCACCCTTCGTGGCGTTCAGGGCAGCTTCAGCCCCAAGCTGGAGCTTTTGTCTGAAACCTTGGCTTTGATTTGTGAAATCTCAGCTTCTGTAAGGAGAAAAGAGCACATCGCTCTAGAAGCGATATAAACGACCCTGAGCGTGGCACGACACCAGGGAAAACGAAGCTGATAGCGAGGTAACTGCTTTGGTTCATCGAGGTTCCCATCTCCTCCACTCTGAGGATGTAAATGGAGTGCAAAAGCCACCCTGGCTCGCCAGGCTTCTCCGCAGCCCTCTGCCCACGTGCCTGCAGCACTCGCCGCCGCTCCCGGCGTCTGGAAATAAACAGCCTGTTCCAGCACCGCTTGGTATTTCCAGAAAGGTTAACGCAGCGTGTGAGGGGCCAGAGGCACTGCTCGCAGGGGGGTGGAAAGCCTCCAGGCGAATTTGCCGGAGGATGGGGGCTCCCTGCGGAGGAGGTGACCTCCTCGGCCCCTCCAAAGGTTTCGTTTCAACCATCGATATTTTCAGGCTTTGCACTGCTGAGGCTTCCTTCTCCCACCCCCATGTTTCCCCATCAGCATTCCCACCTCTGAAAAATCAGTCGAAATTTCAAGCCAAGAAGGAAACCAGGAGGTCCACGTGCGCTCGGCAAGCCGGGGAGTTTTCCCCCTGTTTTGGGGCTCCTGCTGAAGGCAGCAGAACATTCCCCCCCTTTCCCAGTAGCCCATCAATGGGGAGCTGGCCCTGGGGTGAGTCCTGGGGGGGCACAGCAGCAAAGCAGCTCCGTACGGACCAGCCCCATAAATACACACACGCTGGGGCTGGATTTGCAAACCAGGCTGCTGGGATGGACAGAAAAACTTGGAGATTATTTATCCAAACCAGTGGTGAAAACAGCGCAAAGCTTTAAAGCTCACATCCAGGGAGGGCCAGTTATTGGGGAAAGCAGGGAGAACACCAAAGCACCCCAATACCCATGATTAAAGCACAGCTTGAGCTCTCCTCACCCCAAAACCTTATACTTCTGCTTGGAGAGAAGAGGTGGGAAGCATCCCCAGGAGCAAAGACCTTCTCCACCCAAGTGCACATCACTTAACCCCTTCCCTCCTTGATAGGATGCACCAGTCCTTCCCTGCACCAGCTGAAATTATTTTAAAGCCTCTGACCAGCCTGGCTGGGCCAGCAAAGGCTGCTCCATATTCCCAAGGTCTCATTGGTATTCTGCAGCTTCAGCTCATTAGCACTTAGGTGCTACGAGAGCGGGAGCGTTGGAAGTTTCAGGGCGAGACAGCTATTAGGGGAGGATTGAACACATCTCGCACAAACCAATGGCCTGTGTGAACTCTCTCATTTATGCCATCGATCTAAAAGGTGCCACAGGCCACCTGAACTAAAAAAAAATAAAAAAAAAAACCCAAACCCGTCCTAGATACAGCCTCAGCCACCTTCAGAAAAAGAAGAAAAATTAAGCGAAATAAATAACCCGCAGCCCCAGAAAACTGGCTGCATCATCACACCCCCTGGTAATGCTATTAGCCAGCCCTCCTCCGCTAACGGCTCCTCAGGGACGGCGTGAGCTCCGCAGCTCCTGGAGAGACCCAGCAACGGGCCAGTATGACCAGTACAAACACCCACACTGTACTGGGAGAGCACGTTTGGGAGCGTGCCCCCTCTTATAGAACCTGCTCCCAGCAAACGCTGCTCAGCGCAGGGCAGGGACCTACAGGAAAGCTGGGGAGGGACTTCTTGCGGGGGCATGCAGTGGCAGGGTGAGGGGCAGTGGATTTAAACTGGAAGAGGGGAGATTGAGATGAGATATTGGGAAGAAATGTTTTCCTGTGCGGGGGGTGAGGCAGTGGCCCAGGTTGCCCAGAGAAGCTGTGGATGCCCCATCCCTGGAGGGGTTCAAGGCCAGGCTGGATGAGGCTTTGGGCAACCTGGGCTGGTGGGAGGTGTCCCTGCCCACGGCAGGGGGTGGCACTGGATGGGCTTTAAGGTCCCTTCCACCCCAAACCCTTCTGTGATTCTATGACCTGTAAATCCAGGAGGCTGAGCAGCTGCAGCCCTGACAGTCCCAACATCCTCTCCTGGTGTTGGGTGTGCTGAGTTTTCCCGTCTCTGCAGCAAGAGCTGGGTCCTCCTCACCCAGGTTTGGGCACTGTCACACCTCGTGAACGAACGAACCTCTTTTTGCCTGTTTTTGAGATAAATGGGGGGGAAAAAAACAGCATTTCTCTAACGAAGGGAACTCAAAGTGATGGATTTCCCACTTCTCCCCAAGTTCTCTCCTCGGAGGCACTGATGCATTTTTAATGGTCTCCATGCAGCTATTAAGCTGGTAATTGAAAGGCTCAGCCCTCCAGCTCAGCCCTGGCCCCACAGCAGGTCGGGCCCCCTCCGAGCGTGTCCCCCACGCCGCGGGTGGGTGGTGGGGTGTCCAGGGGTCCCACAGCACCCCCCGGGCAGAGCATCACCACTAAGCTGCGGGTGCTTGGGGCGCCCCCGGCCTGATCCTGCCTGGGTTGGGGCTGGCAGGGAGAATATTTGGGAAATATTCCCCTTCTCCCTGCCCCATTGCGCTGGGGTGGGGGGGATTAAATCAGCCCCCACCCCAAACCTGAAGTTTCGTCGCCCGTGGGACGATGCCCAAGCAGCGGGGGATCCCCCACCCCTAATCTCGGCCCT
>WKFP01015070.1:520659-538361 GCA_011057875.1 Pterocles orientalis | reverse complement strand
GCCGCCCCCCCCCCCCCCCCACCCATCCCTGGGGAGCTCAGGACCCCCAGCAGCCCCCCTGCTGATGCTCAAACAGCAACAAGAGACAACAAGAAGCAGGTTGAAGGGTGAATTTTATTGAAAACTGGGTTTAAAGGGTACAGACCATCCTAAAAAATACAAGGCTGGAGGGGCTTCTGATGTGAGGCAAAATCCTCGCCCACCTTAAAGCCGAGCTGGAACCCCCCAGGGCTGCTGTCACCCCCACCCCGGCAGAGGGGACGCAGCCAGCGTGGGACGTGCAGAGGGACAGGTAAGACCCGTGTGGCATGAAGCGAGCAGACAGCACGCAGAGGTGGTGCGTTTGCCTCTTCTGCAAAGCTGTGCTTCATCCGCGGGGTCCCAAACCCACCCCCAGGCATCGCCCCAGGGCAGGAAAGGGGAGATGCTACCTTTCCCCAAAATACAGGAATTGGGATTTTCTCCCGGAGGAGAAATGCAGCAAAAAAAATTAAAAAAAAACACATGCAAGGAAAAGAAAAAAAAAATCACCATTCCCAAAAGCAACAAAAAAGCGGGAGCTAAAGGAAAGGGGTTGAAACATGGGGTGAAGGGAAAACACAAAAGCTCGACATGGAAACAAAAAACAATCCAAAGTAAACAAGTATGGAAAAAAAAATAAACATACAATTGTACATCTCATCTGCAGAGCCATCAAACCAAGCGGGGAAAGGTGCCGGTGCTCCCGGAAAGCAGCAGGTGGTTTGCAGAGCAGGAGAGAGGATGGAGACGGAGACCCATCGATCGTTTTCTTATTTTACACAAAATTTTACATGAAGAGGTGGGGTGGGGGGTTCAAGTCAACCCACAGTTGAACAGGGTTTGGGCAGCTCAGCCCAGGCTGGTTCTTGGGGTTTGTCGACTCAGGGATGGGGATCAGAGCGGGGACAGGGGGACAAGTGCTGCTGGACGACGCCCCAGCACAGGGACATGAAGGATGGAAACCATTTGCCCTGAAGCAGCTTCCCCAGGAGCAGCTCAGAGGGATCTGTGGTGTCAAGCAGCCCCATTCCCAGGCTGAGGGTCCCCAGCGTCCCTCCAAACACGGGGCTGCAGGAGTGGGGAGCAATGGATTTAGGGGGACATCATTCTTCACCGGGTGGGGGACCCTGAACGCTGGAAATGCCCCTGAACTCCAGACCTCCAAGGTAGGAATTGCAGGAAAATTGTTTTTTAGAAGATTCAGTCAAAAAATAGATGCATTTCCTTTTTTTGTTTTCCCACCCCCTTTTAAAAAGTCTTAAGCCTGGGTGTCTTCTAGTGACCCCTTCCCCACCACCCCAAATTTAGGCAGGAAAATGCTAGCCACTTCACCAAATCTGCTGGCCACATAGACGTTCACACATTCATCATTGATTTAAAAATATATAATATATATATACTGCACACACACATACACACCCACAATATATATTAGAAAAGAAAAAAAAAATCCCTCTGAAAACTCAATCTATTAAAAAAAAAAAAACCCCAACCAAATCCACAGCCGGTGCGTTTATCCCGTGATCACATACAGTAGAAGCCAGAAAACCCTTTTGCTCCCGTAGCTCCTCGCAGAGTGCTGGGGCTGGGAGAGTGGGGAAACACATCAGGGTTTCACAGTGGATTTGTCAGCGGAGAAGGAACCGCTCCTCCCTCCTCCCACGCAGAAGGGCTTTAATTTATAGCAAGATTAAAACTAGGAAACATGTTACAAAGTCCATTATATATAGACATAAAAATGTACAACTGTCGGCAGCGCCCGTGCGAGTCCCTGGGGCTTCGCTCTCGGCTGACACCTCGGTGGGGAGCTGGGGGGGGTCGAAGGCAGTTTGGGATGTGGGGGGTGTGAGTATGGCCCCCGAAACGAGCGGGTGTCACAGTGCGAGGTCTTGTGTGAGCGCCAGGGTAGAAGGGAGATGGAGCAACGTCTTCTCCAGGAGCCAGGGGAGGCAGAGGCGGGGATGTGAAAGATGTGAAAGATGCCCGGAGGAGGGGGGACACATCCTCCCTGGGGACAGCACCCGGGAACCTGCTTGTCCCCCCCCCAGTCACCTTGTGCTGGCGTGGGGAAGGGAGCACTGTGCGCTGGATGAAGTCCCGTGGGCAAGCGTGGGTCGCAGCTCGCATCAAGGTGGGCTTATCCAAAAATGTTGGGTTTTTGCTTCCCCCAAGGGAGTAGGGTACTGGTGGAGAGCCGGCCACAAAGGGAAGGCGAGCAAGACCAGGCAGGGGAAATGAGTGGGGCAAGCACAGCAGCATTTTTTCCTCTCTGCCTTCCCCAGGCAGCAAAAAGGGAATAAATGCAGAAATTCCCTGCGCTGTGCACCAGGCTGCTGGGGGGGGAGATGCCCCAGCACCCTCTGCCCTGGCCCCGCTCAGGGCACGGTCCCTGGTCCCTCGCGGGACATGCTGGCCTCAGCAGGGAACTCCCCAGCCCTCGGTCTCCATGGGGAAGGTGTCTGCTTCCAAAGGCTCATCCTGGGGGATTTCGTTTACAGGGCAGAGAGAAAAGAGATTGCGAGGCCGGAGATGCCCACGGGTTGGGAAAGTGCGATTTGTGCAAACCACCATTAGCTCGAGTCCTCGCTGGCTCTTCTGCGGGGAAGCCAGGACGGAGGGGACTGCACAAATCCGGGAGGTCGGAGTTAGGAGTCGTCCCCGATGATCTCTGTCACGAAGGAGGCCATGTCAGTCTCTTTGGTGTCGTGCAAGGTGAAGAAAGGGTGTTCCTGCCAACAAGAACCAAGACTTCATCAGCTCACGTCCAAGGACAGACAGACCCAAGAGAGGAGAGGTGGACACCAACCTCCTCCTCAGGCTCCCTCGGACACCATCCTTGAGCTTAAAGAGTAATGAACGCTCTCAGGTTCGGCGTTTCTAGTTTCAACCCTCCTTGGCAGCTGTACTACCATCACCTGAGGTCTGAGCTCACCAAGAGCAGGTAGGACGGAGAGAGAAACACCTAGAAACCCTGACCTAGGAAATCAACACACCCTTCCACCTCAGACACGCTACACCCATCCCACGCCTCCCGTTGTCCCGTTTTCCCAGGACCTGCTGGACCATTTGTTCGACTGTCGAAATGCGTTGGGATAAAGACCAGCAGAAACAGCTCCACACTCACCATGAGTTCTAGATAGTTCATTCGCTCAGCAGGGTTCTTCCTTAAGCTGGAAAACAAAAAAAAAAAACAGGAGAGAAAGGCTGTAGGATTTTTTTTTTCTGTATGTGGTCTATCACAAGGGATCTGCCCTTCCCAACCAACATGACACCCATGGGCAGTACCCACTCCTCTCCCTCCTTGGCCAAGCAGGTTTGAACCACCAGCAGAGCAGCCAGGCAGGTAACTGGGAAGGACCAACTCGTGGTGTTCTGCCACAAAGAACACGAGCTGAGCAGCTCGCTGCCGTCTGCCCCGCACAGACCAGAACAAACGGGGAGGAGAGGAGATGGTTTCCCACCATCTCTAGGGTGGGCAGATCATCTCGAAGCTGACTCCAGCCCTGCCTGGCAGCTCCAAGCAGGACATGGGGAGCGAGGAACACCCCGAGGGGAGCAGCTACTGTAGTATCCACAAAACCACAAATCAGCTTTCACCCAGAGGCACCCAAGGGTTCGTTCTCGTTTCATTGCTGCTTTGCCAGAAACCACCAAAATTTCAGCAGCAGTGACGGCAAAAGGGGAAGAGAAACCTCTGCTGCCTTCCAACCAGCCTGGGTGAGTCAAGCCAAGAGCAAAACCAGTTTGGGCAGCGCTTTCTGCCATGGCCAAGGTGGAGACACATGGGCTCCAAAAGGATGACAAACCCAGCCCCACGCTGTGCTCCAACCCCCGGGGATCAGGGCTCCTCTTCAGCCAGGCTGGAAGAAGCCACCAGTCCCCACCGGAGACTCACCACTGCGCCGTGAAATCCACAAACTCCTTGGAGAAGCGATCAGCAGGCAGCTGGGGCGAAGGCTCCTCTACCACTTGCTTGAGCTGTTGGAAGGGCGTCCCCCAGGACTCGTACGGGAAGCGGAGGATGGCCAGTTCGATCTGAGGAGAGACACAGGCTGACATGAGACAGGGGGACGAGCACGACCCCACACCACCTGCCTACCTCCGCCTCTGCAGCCAGCTCGGATTCAAAATGAAAAACCTCTTTCCTTACAAACCATTTTCAATTTGGGTCATACAACTCTTTTTTTTTTTTTTTTTTAAATACAAAGACCCAGAGGCCAAAAAATATTTCCTTTTGAGGCAAACTCAGCATATTAATGCATTTACAGGAAGCCACCAAAGATATGTTAAATGGGATTATTTAAAAAGATAACAGCAAGAGCACCCCATCTCTGCACTGCCTTCCAGAGTGCTCCGCTCGCCGTAATGCAGCCTCTGGGCTTCAGGCTAGTACTGTATGAGCCAGACATAGAAAAAAAAAAAAAAATCAACAAACCCAAGGAAAACCACGCTAGAACACCACTTTGGAAGATATTTGTCAAACCACCCGCATTACCAGGTCCTTCCTACAAGTCACCTCGGCTTTATCACCCTTTCAGGCATGAAAAAGCCCGTCACAGCCCTTGGGCAGCCTCCTTATTATGCCAAGGATCAGCTCCCACCTAAAGACAGGCAGCAGAACCTGCCGGGGTGGGATGGGAAACCTGGAAGGATGCAGGGCAGAGGCAGGGACCTCCAGCCTCCAGCTCAGTTCTGGGGAGCTCAGCTCCTGCTGTTGGAAAAATGAACGAAACCACCAGCCTGGAACCAACTCCATGGTCCCAAACCCAGCCTGCCTGTAATCAATCAAAGCCCTTCAGAAATTAAAAAAAAAAAAAACCACCACCAAAAAACAGAAAGCCAGCCCAGGAGGAAGATATTAGAGGGAATCGGACAGGTCGGGGCTCGCTGGCAGGCTTTCAGCAAGGTCCCCTCTCCCACCCAGCTTTGGAAAGGTTGAGAGATTTCGTCATTCGTGCAATCTCTCATCCCACAGCTTCCTGCATCTCGGGAGGAAAGCCGGAGCTGATTACATTTCCTTCCAGCCAGCCAGCCCAGCTCTGCACTGGCATGGGGACATCAAGGAGAGGGGCTTGGGTTTGGCACTGCGGACAGAACTAGCTGGGGAAGAGGGAATATCCGTCAAGAGATCTGTGCAGTGGAAGCAAACACAGGGATGCAGCGCCCAAAACAAGTCACAGCTAACAGGGCACAGGAGAAATTCCTGAAAATAATCTACCCACAGAGAGACAGTCTCCTGGAAAGCAAGAGATGCCTTCCCCAGGCAGCATCCCCTTCGAGCCAACAGCTGGGATTTCCTTTGTCCTCCAGCGCCAGAAGATTTCAGCTGCTTTCTGCAAGATCCATTTCTTGCAGGAGGTAGATAAACCATCCTGAGCAGCTGCAATTTTGGAACTGAAAGTATTTCCCCTTCCTGTTGGCCTCTCTGAGCTACCCTGCAGACAGGACTTGCTGCAAACCACGAGCAGCACCCCTCGCTGCAGCATTAAGTCACCCCAATCCTCCTGCAAGGCTTTGCTAACACGGGAGAGGGATGCACGCAGGAAAGCTGTGACCCCGCTGCAGCAAACCCTTCTCCACTGAATATCTCTCCAGCCAGTGCACAGGGAACTGCAGAGCAATTAAAAGCCAGACTCTTGGATGCCCAGCTAAGCCCACTGTCATCCAGATATTGGCCCCTGGGAGCCTGCCATCCACACCAACATAGCTCAGAGCTAACTGGAGCTATTTGGAGCTGGCATTGTTCACAAATAGCTCTGTGAAACCAAGCAGAGGGGTACAAGGGAACCCCAAGGGGATAAAAAGCCTTTACGCATCCCCCAGGATCCAGCAGGAACATGCAAGGGAGAGGAGGAAAGAGAAGGGGTAGAAGATGGATTATCTCCTGGCAGCCTTGCCAGCCAGCTCAGCAAGAGCCACAGCAGTGGCGGCAGCCTGTGTGCACAGGGCAGCACCACCACCCTGTGCTCTGGCTAATTGCTCTCATGCCCTGAGCTACCACGCTCAGAATTCAGCCCCGCTTGGTGGGCATTCACCCAGGCGCGAAGCCCCCAGGTACCAGCACCCATGGCAGGGTCCGAGCCCCACCAGTACAGACCCCATCCCCACCCCAGGGCTGCAGGGTGCCGGTCCAAGCCCTCGGTGTTACCATTGTGATCCCCAGGCTCCAGACATCCGACTTCACATTGTAGCCCTTCTGGTTCAGCTCAGGGTTTATTCTCTCTGGCTGTAACAGCAAAACGGAAGATATTACAACTCCATCTCATTTTCCCAGTGCAGCCCCAACAGAGCACACCTCTGGCTCAAAAAACCCAGATTGAGGGGATCCCCCTGGTTCATGCACCCATGGTGGCAGGGTCTGAGGTTAAATCTAGCCCTAATCACCCTACACAACCCACGTAAACTCTCCCATCACCTGAGTGAGACTTGTACTATCCCTGCAGCACGATCCCTGTCCCAGGAGCAGAAGCTACTCACACCAATGCCACGGATGGCAAAGGGAAATTCATACTGACTTGAGTGGACAAAATAAATGATCCTCCAAGAAAAGCCTCAGCATCTTCTTGCCCTTCCAACCACCACAACCAGCACCAGCCACTCTTTTACCCTTCTGCAAACAGAAGGCAGCAGAGGAAGAGTCTGCCGTGGGATTAACACACAGAGCAGGGTCTACAGGGAGGGCAATCCCATCCTTGGTCAACCCCGCTGAGTCAGGAAGCCCAGAGCACTCTGCAGTGGTTTCTATCTCAGGACAGAGATGAACCAAGACTGATTTCTAAGCGGCAGCCTCTTTGAATGAAGGCTGAAGGCAGCTGAAGGCTGCTCGGTCCCCGCGAGCACACTTACAGCCATGTACGGTTTGCAGCCGGCATCCATGGTCTTTGCGACCGAGTCCACCAAGTAACCGCTGATCCCAAAGTCACACATTTTCACGTGTCCCTCTTTGTTGATCAGCACGTTGGAAGGTTTCACGTCTAAGAGAGAGAACAAGAGAGGGCAGATTGGGCCTTTGCAGAGGTATCATGGAGCCCGAGACAAGACGGACAATTCTGCACCGACTCGGGCAGGTCCTAACGCAAGGGAAGGGAGACAAAACCCCACCAGTCCTTTATTTCAATAAAACTTGTTCACAGGTAAAACCATAACAGCAGAACAGGTCTCTTCTCTAATGAGGCAGGTCAAAAGGTTGAAATAAAATGCTGAGGAGTCAATGCCCAGCTCCTTAGGCAACAGTTACGTGCCCAACACAGCTTCAAAAGCTCAGCTCTACCCAGTTCTCAGGACACCTTCTCTCACGCCCATCACGATCTGTCCACAGCTACACAAGGAGCTATACCAGGATGAGGAACAGGAGTGTTACAATTCCCATCTGTGACTTTCAAGGTCTCCTTCAGCCCTCATCTTGCTCGAACTACACTGCCAGGAAGACTTGGGGGATTTTGTCCCCAAGAGCTGCCTTCAAGGAGCTCTGTACTCCGAGAGAGACACAGTAGTGACAAATTCAGTTATTATATTTGGCCCTTCCTCTGGAGGGGAAGATGAGAACATCGTGCAAGCAGATGCATGAAGGACACATCCCAGGAACAAGCCTTGGGCATTTAGATCTGTCCACCACGGTCCCAAGGACCACCAGACCCCACTGCAGGCGTCCCAGAGGGACACAGCACCCATCGCCTGGGAAGGAGTCCTCACGTAACTTACTCCAAGGCTAGATCTCCAGCCACACCACGCTAATCCCATCCAGCACCTACCTCTATGGATTACGGACAGTTTACTGTGCAGATGCTCCAGAGCTCGTACAATCTGGGGACAAACAGAGCGAAAGAGTTCCCATTAGCCACAGACAGCACCAGCCTTCCACTGCAGACACATCAGCCGTTCCCACACCCCATGGGCCTCAACAGAGACCTCCAACGGGCTCAGGAGATGCACAAAACCACATAAGAACCCAAGAGGCACTCACAGACACTGCCATCTTCCCCAAAATGTCTTCAGGGATGGTTTTCTTCTTCTCCAGTACTTTCTTGTAGAATTTATCCAGGGAGGTGTCCATGAGCTCCATGCAGATCCACACGTCACCCTGCGGATAGAGAAGAAGCAGTTGAGAGGGAATTCCCTGGAAATCCCCAGGAGCTGAAGGGAGCAGAGGGGACAGACGGACAAACGGACGCTGCCCCTTCCACACAGGGCAAGCCAAGGTCTCTGCTGTGCAGCCGCTGTTGGCCACACCACCAGCACGTGGGCTCCGCACTGGACAGTGATGGGCACAGATGTCCAGGTACCACCAAAACTACCTGCGATGGCCTCCCTTTGAGGGTCTACCCAAAGTCAGCCAAGGCCATGGAGACAACCCGCTTGGCCACCTGCCGTGGGAGTGAGGAATGGAACCTGGTCAACGCTTCCTGAAGGAGGTAAGCCTTTGACTTTACGTCATGGCAGCATCTCAACCAGACCAGCTGGGCTGAAGAAAGCGGAGGTGCTTTCAGCGCAATCGCGCAGGCCCAGGTGCCACGCAGCCCACCAGCTATCCACCGGCTCCGTACCTCACGGAAGAGGGCTCCGTAGAAGGTGACGGTGTAGAAGCAGTCGACTGTCCTCATGGAGATGTCCAAGTCCATCAACAACCTCTTCTGCTCCTGAGTGTTCACAGTCGCTCGAATCCTCTGAAATGAATATGGGAGAAGAGGGGTTTGATGTAGGCGGGGTAACACCGTTATCCCTTGGGCTGACTCAGAGGACGTGCGGTTCTGAGGGCAGAGCAAGTGCTTTGGGCTCATTTTGTCACCAGCAGCACCCTGGGAGATGCCCACATTCCCTCTTCCAGACAGCACCGTCATGAATGACAAACCCTTGGCAAGCTCTGCAGCGGATGCAGGGTCAGGCCAGCAGCCTGGCCAGGCACCCTGACATCCAAACCTCACACTGTCTAACCGCAGGCACCCAGCCTGGCTTCCAGAGCCTGCTCATCAACCTCAGCGTCCAGCTGGTATCAGCACAGACCCTCCACCAGCCAAGCCACACCAGGGATACCAGACACTGCCACATCTAGACAAATCTGTCCCCGTTTTGCTGCGGCCAGTGGAGTTCAGCAGAGTCTCCCTCGGAGCTGCACATCCCGACCTCCATCCCCCTCGGCAAGCAGCCATCCTCACCTTCACGGCCATGATGGTGCCGCTCTGCGCGTGCCGGACTTTCTCCACCACGCCGTACGCCCCACGGCCCAGCTCTGAAATTGCCACCAGGTCATCAGCTTCCACCTCGAAGTTCTTTAGGAAGAGAAACGACAAAAAAAAAAAACAAAAAAACAACAAAAAAAAAAACTCAGACACAAGCACACTTATCACCAAGGACATCAGCAGAGGTCCAACGCTTGCAGCTCAGTTTCCAAACAACAGCTCCTACAGGACCCCACCGGCTCCTACATGTACCGGAGGCACCACACTTAAAGATGGGTATATTTTTTGCTCTGTTGAACCAGAGCCCAAACCCTCTCACCCCATACTCACCAGGGCTCATCTAATCCCCCCTCTGCAGCTAGAGATCAGGACTTTCATCCTTTAAGCCAGGGCACGCTGCCACTGGAAAGGGCACCGAAGGCTGGTGCCTCTCTGCCCGCTCGGGATTACCCACACGCGGGTATTTCTGTGGTCACCGAACAGCTTGCAGGATGTTAACAGCTCCGGTGCCAACAGTCGGGAGCCTCTGCTGCAGCTCCAAATCCCCGTGTGCAACCAGGGATCCCCCACCTCGCTCTGCACCCCCAGGGATCACCGGTCACAAACACACCTCCGTGGCTCATTTTGTTGCTTTTGCTCGTGCAAAGCCTCCCTTAGGGCATCTCTGGGATGGTGCATGCAGCAAACCAGCAACTCAGTTCCTAAATCAGGGAGCTCCAATGGCTTTTACCTGCTTTTGAGACTTTTTCCCACCATCAGAAACCAGCCAACAAGGCAAAAGGGGCATCAGCACTGAAGAAGGAGCTCATACGAGCACAATTACCCAAATCTTGCTTTGAGCTGGGAAAAAACCCCATTGCCAGTGTCAGACAAGCGAGTGCCCCAAGCAGCAGGGAGGCAGCGAGCTCCTGCGCAACCCACAAACAAGTTTCCCTGAAGACGCATTACCCTGTAATTGCCTGCTCGGCTGGGCAGGGCACAAACTGCTCGAGTGAGACATGGGCTATTTCTGGATCCTGCGTTCATCGCTCCTAATAAGTCACAGACCTTCTTTTAGCCAGGCTTTATCCAGCCTCCAGTTTTCCTCCCATCTCAGGGAACAGAAAATATAATACCAGGATGCCAAATTGCCCCAGTAGCCACAAAAGCAGCGAGGGTGGGAAACTCGCACGGCACCGCGCCGGATACCGTGCCTGCGAGCTACGCCCAGAGCGGAGAGGAAACAGCCCCTGGCGTTAAGAAGCCAAACTGGGAGACGTGGCTGCTGGGCTCCTGGCCAGCAAAGCTCCCCTCGGCGCTGGCCACGGCACGGCCAGCGGTGACCAGCTCTGCCGGTCCTTCCTGCCAGCCCCGGCTGCGTTTATTCGAGCCAGATGTGGCTGGCGGGCAGCCGAGGCAGGGAGCAGGAGAGGTCTGTGCCTGAGCTCAGCAGGGAGCTATGCGCTGCCCAGCACAGGAAGGTGCCGGCCCTTTCCTGGGCAGGACGGTGGATGCAGAGGAGAGGGGACCCAGGGGGGGACACATCAAACCCCCAACCCTGCCAGCCCTGGCTGCTAGTAGAGGAGCACTGCAGGCTCACAGCTCCTGCAGGGACCTGCAGGAAGGATCTGGTGGTGCTTTTCAGGACATGTGTCCTGCAGTTGTTTCAGGTTATTGTATTTATTTTTTTTCCTGGCATTTACCCTAAGGCTTCTCCAGAAGCTGGTGGTTCCCAGCACGCTCCAGGAACCAGCATCGCCCTGCCCAGCAACCAGAGGCGATGCACCAACAGAGCCAGTGCTCCCCTCCCCTGGTGATGAGACACACGGCATCACCTGCGCGGATCCAACGGACCCGAGGCCATTGTCCTAAAGCTGGCCTTCTGCCCCAGTCCTCTTCCTCCACCATGTCACCCCAAAACACCTGGACCAGACCCCTCCTCCAAACACTGGAGCAGGCAGAGCAGGGAAGGAAGCCAGTCTAGAGAGCACTCTCCCCTCGCACACACCATGTCCAGGCTGTTACAGACAGTTAATAGCCTGTTACAGAGCTATTATGGCCAGAAAACAGCACAGGCAGCAGGATCGTTCCCTGGACCCAGCCAAAGCTTCCTCTCCTATCTGTCCCCTAACCCTAAAACCTTGCACCAAGACCAAGGGGCTCAGACCCCATCAGCCGAGCCCCCTCCCAGCCGGGAAGGCGAGCAGCGAGACACAGGGCTGACCCAGTGCCTGGTTTCCAGCTCATTTGCAGCCTTCTGCAGCCCCAGGAGAGCCCCTAACAAGAGAACGAAATAAAAGAGAGACTGTGGCTACTTCTAGCCATGTTCTTCATCAGGTCACGAAGAAAGGCTTCGGAAAGCCGGAGAGCTTCTCCTGGGCCAGGGGCAGTGACAGCCCTGGGGCAGCCAGAGAGAACGGTGAGGCCACGCTGATTTAGGGCGGATGGGTCCGTGCATTCACACCGAGGTGGCCGGTGGGGCTGTCACGGGACCACCGTGATCTCCCACTGCAGACATACCTGCACACCCCGCTTTAACACCTTGCAGGGGCTGCCTGCAGGCAGGAGAGCCCAGGCAGCAAGCACATGGGCTCCGAGATTAGCCATCTGCAGGGAGGGTGACGTGTCCAGCTCCCTGACAGTCACCACTCTGAATACAGACACCTCACTGCTCCACAGGGAAAGGTCCTGCTGGGGGATGGCTCATCCTTGCAAAGCTGCATCCCATGAGGCTGCACCAGGACGCTGCCACTGTCCTTCTCATGGGGTGCTCCGAAATCTCCAGGAATGATTTGAGACATCAGGCATGATCCATAAAACTCCCCATACAAGGGGCAAAACAAATTGGAAGTGAGAAAAAAAAAAAAATAAACCATATTGACACGTACTTTATCTCCAATGGTAATGAACGCTCTGGAATCCAAGTTCCTCGGTGGCCTGCAAGAAAAGAGAGACAGTCAGGAGAAAGCCCAGCTTCGTTAACCCTCTTGGCCAGAGCCAGGTTTCACGTTCCTTCGAGCGCTTTCAGCCACTGCTTTCCACTGTGCCTCATCGTGGGTTCAAACCAGCCCACTCCAAACACTCCCAAAGGCTTTAATCACACCAGGAACACCTCAGCCCACACCCAGGAGGCACTTGCTGGCAGCGAGAACCCCAGAGAGCCAGCGAGGTGAGACGTGCATCAAACCAACAGGCTACGAAACCATCCCTGCTCAGGAGCCCCAGGAACCGAGACCCACGGGATGAGATGTTTCTGCGGCAGAGCAGCTCGGCTGCCGTGTTTTGACAGGCAGGTGTTGTAACAGGACAGCCACGTCGCCCGAAACGCACGCCGGGGGAACAACAGGTAATTCCTCACCCGTGAGTCATCCGTGTACACTCGCCCGCCTGTTCCAGGCAGCAGGGCAGGCAGCACGGCGCTGCCACGCTTTGCACAACACCGTGCAGGCGAAAGTCTGCCTTTATGGCTTTTTTCCTCATCGTTGCCCACTTCCCATTATGGGCAGCAGGATACTTTTAGAGCCGACACGAGCGGTTTGTCCCTCGTGCCTCGTTTCTCTGCCTTCCCCATCCCCCGGGAGCTTCGAAGAGTGGAGATTGCCCAACTGGTTTCGCCTCCCAGTTCCCATCAGAGCCATATGGCAACCTCCGGCTTCAAGGAAGTAGTTCGGTAAAGCCAAATATTTGCACTGCGGCTTGAAAAGCGCAGAAAAAAGGAGTCGCGGATAGGTTGCACCAGCTTAGAATCACAGAATGGGTTGGAAGGGACCTTAAAGCCCACCCAGTGCCACCCCCTGCCGTGGGCAGGGACCCCTCCCACCAGCCCAGGTTGCCCAAAGCCTCATCCAACCTGGCCTTGAACCCCTCCAGGGATGGGGCATCCACAGCTTCTCTGGGCAACCTGGGCCACTGCCTCATCCCCCGCACAGGAAAACATTTCTTCCTACAAGAAGGCTTCTACACGAGCGCTCTGGGCATGCAAGAGCCCCACAAACTCCAGCCTGATGCCTTCTCCAGGGGAAACCCACCCACTGATAGGAGCAGAGGCACCCGCGGGGGAAGGAGGCGGCTGGCGCAGGGAGGGCTCGGGGTGCACACGCAGGGCTGCTCGGCGTTAACGGGGGAGTGCCCCTGGCTCCCCCTCCGGCACTCCTGTCCTGTCCAACTGGGGTTTTAGGTAGTGATATTTCCCCTTTGGGAAAATCTGGAGCTGGGAGGGTCTCTGCAAAGGGTTTCTGGAGCAAATAAGGCTCAGCAATGGAGACACAGCCCAAGGTGTTTTGGAAGAGCACCATGGAAGAGGAATTTCAGCCATCTGCTCTTCGTCAAACCAAGTGCCGCTGCCCTGGGCTCTCCCTCACTGCATAACAAGCATCAGCCACACAAAACACGCGGAGCAGGGAAAAATTCCAGTGCCCTGAGATACTGCTGGGCACTGGCCCCTGGCACTGAGCGGCACAACAGCACAAGATGTCCACATCCTCCTTGCAAACAGCTCAAATCAGCCGCGATGCACAGGTCAGAGGCCGGGGATGATGTCCTGCCACGCAGAGCATCCCCCAGCCCTCACCCCCTGGTCCTGCCGCGGTCCAGCTGCCACCACCTCTTCTCTTCCCCTGCATTACAAACCTTCCCCTCTTCTCCCCTCGGGCAGATTCGCTCTCTCCACCAGGTCTTTGCCTTTTGGTGTTGGCACAGCCACGGCAGGAAGACCAAAGAGAGTCTCCTGGCAGTCTCCTAGCCCTGGCCTTTCAGCCATTTCAAGTCAAACAGGCACCTCCCCGAGAGACACAGGCTGTGTACGTGTGCACATGCACGTGTGTAATTCCTTCTCATCACCTGCGAACCAGTGCTAATAGAAAAAATGAACTATCCCGATTTTGTAACATCTGCATGGTCCATTCCCCTTGGGGGGACAGATGACTTATTGATTTAAAAATTTTTTAAAAATAGTAAAATAAAAAATACAAAGTAATGTTTAATAAACCTGGGGGAAAAGAATTTTCAGCACAGGACAAAGATTTAAAGAATTCCTTTCTTTGGGGAAGGATGGTGCTGAACCCAGCCCTGGTTAACCGCCGCTGGCTTTAACAGAGACACTTACGTTGTGTTGGCGACGGGCTGTTTGATGGGGACACATGTTATCCTCAGGTCCCGTTTCTTCTTGCTTTTCGCTGGAAGAGAAGATGCACACGTGAGCAATTGGCATTTTAACTTTTCTTCCTTCGAGCATCCTCTTGCCTTCAGCCACCGGGCAGGGGAGGCAGAGCCTGGACCTCCTACATTGTGCGGCTACAGCAACACGACAAGGTCACAGTGCTCACGACCATCTGCCCAAAATTTGACACAAGAGCCAGAAGCACCAGGGAACCTCAATGTCCCTGTCAAGCCCCACACCCAAGCACCACCTCGCAATGCTCCTCACCCACCCCAAAAGTGCTCATTACCCCCATGGCCATCAACAATCTCTTTGGGGATTTTAATCACTGATGTTCAGGGTTAAAGCTGCGATTTCTGCTGGGTGCTCACCTGGTTTGTGGGGCTCCACGGATCCTTTGGAATCTGAAAGAGAGAAGAGACACAGCGGTTAGCCTTCGTGCTCCAGAGGAGCTGGGTGTCACCCCTGCACCCCTCCTGGTCCCACGAGGGTGATCCTGGCCGATCCTGGCCGTGCTGCAGGCAGAAGGGCTCCGGAGCCCAGCCCAGCCCCATCCCTGGTGCTCCAGCCACAAGAGGTCCCCACGCCATTAGTGATGCACAGGGCTCCCGAAAAACACTCCTTGTCCAGCTCCTCCTCACCCCACAGCCCCCCCAGCCCCCACCCAGACCTTGGGGAGAGCCAGACCTGCTGTGCACCGTGGGTCGGATCCGGCACGGAGGGTGACGGCCACCAGACCTCAAACACAACCCAGGAGTCGCTCCCAGCGGGAGAGGGGACACCCCACACCCAACAAAGGGAAACCAGAGCAAAACCACACACGAGCTGACTATAAGAGCCGTGGCCACAAACCCCAGTTTGCAGAGCCCGAGACCCCGCTGGACTGGGTACGGCCCCATCAGGGTGAGGGGATGCTCTTCCCGCTCCTCCCCAGCTCCAAACAGCACCGATATAATGTAACCCCCCCACTGCAGAGGGAAACGGGGTTCAGGCAGGTCCAGGACAGGCGAAACACTGCAAACAGAACTGCAGGGACAAGAGACAACCAGCATGGGGGGGTCAGCAGGCAGCAATGGGCAGAGGAGACGTACACAGGGCTGGGAATCAGCTCCCCGCCGTGCCGCACACCCCAGGCTGCTCACCAAAGCCGTTCCTCCACCAGCAAACAGCTCACCCACCTACCCCAGCTCCCCGGGAAATAAACAGACCACGGGGGCTGAAGTGATACGGCCATGAGCATCAGAGTCCTGATCCCCCCTGAGAGAGACAAGGGGCAGCTGTGCTCTGCAGCTAAAGGCACTTCTGGCCGCACAGACCTGGGCAATGCATTAAAAGCACCAACAGCGAGGTGCGCTCCTGGCTCCAGAATGGGAGCAGACAGCTCTGCGTGGCCTTGGACAGCCCTTCAGAACGGCTCCTGCCTGCCTGGCTCCTGGGAACAGGCGTGCGGACAAAGTCCAGCACTCCGAAGGCTGCCAGGGAAGGGAAGGGAGAGGCAGGAGCTGGGATTTCAGCAGGAGATGCAGCACTGTGTGAGAGCTCCCACAGCGGCGAGAGGACGATACGTGTCCAGCATGTCCCCAGCACAGACATCCCCTGTCCCCATCCCTGTCCCCTACCAGCTCCGGATGTCTCAGCTTATCCAGGTGCCTGAATCCACTTTTCCAGTCCTGTCCTTCCCCAAACACAAACCTCGCTGACGCTGCAGCTGACACTTCAAAGATCCCAACAGTGGGACCAGCAGCATCCCTCCCAGCTGAGGGAACCGGCACCGATCAGTGCACATCCCCATCTAACCTGCCACCTCCCCTGCATCAGAGCCGGTCCGTAAGGACTGGTACCAGCACAGTTCCCATGAGCTACAGGAGCGATGTCAGCTTGCAGCTCAGCAAAACCAGCCAGAGAGCTGCTCCCCCCCAAACCGATCCCGCTGGGCTGGAAACCATCTCTGGAGAGCTGACCATGTCACAGCAATCACAGCTTCTAACTCATGAGCCTGCAAAGCTTCCCTTCCCCAGCACCCACCCAGCAGGGCTGGACACGGGAGCTGCCAACAGCCCGGCATACCCATAGACGAGACTTGGCAAAATACCTGGTTGAGCAAACGCAAAACGCAGCCAAATGAAAGATGCTGTCCATGGGTTCGGAAACACCTCCCCTTCCCGCATCCAGCCTCTTGCTGCTCAGCATGGGGGGCTGACCACAGCATCCCAAAACTGGGGTCCCCAGAGTCCTTCTGCACTCAGGCAGGTCATGGAGCTCACTGTGGACACACATCCCATCCCATCCCATCCCATCCCATCCCATCCCATCAGCTTGCTGCTCACCAGCAGCCTTGCACCAAGCGTTTCTCCCCAGTGACCTGCTCCAAAACACCAATGGTGGTTTGCATGAGCCCCCCCCCAGGCAGTTACCAGCCAGACCTCTACCCAAAGCCCTGAAGCACCCCCCATCCCAGCTGGTATTTTGCTTAATCTGTTTGCTCTCCCTCTCCCCCATCACCATAGTAATCTTGCAGCCAGCACAAAGCGCCTTCTGTGCCGCCGGCTGCAGCGCGGTGACTCACGCGGCCGGACCAGGGTCCACACGCTGCCCGAGCCCGGCGTCCCGCAGGCTGCGGCGTCAGCCCTTTCCTAGCCCTGGCTGCAAGAGCCAGGCCAGGGGGAGCTGGGAGCACCCAGCCGGGGTCGGGAATCAATGGGTGCGTTGTTCGGCAGAGCCCAAGCTCGCAGGCAGGAGGATTTGCAAGCGCGGGTTAGAGGGGCAGCAAGGGATGGGCAGATTCCCCATTAAAACCCCCTGCGCCGTACAGGAGATGCATTTCACATCTCTGTGCATCCATCATCCCCCGTGAACTCTGTTATAACGGGGATCCTGCAGATCAACCCGCTTCCTTGCACCCCCAAACTGCTGCCCTTCGCTTCCCAGCATCGTCCCGCCAGGGCCAGCAATGCTCCCCCCCTTCCCATCCTGTCCTGCCCAGCCCCAAAATGCATTTCCAAGCTCCAACCTGAAAAAGCACCGATTAAACCGGAGGAATTCTGCTGCTACCCCTCCCAGGCTCTGGCTGGGCCACCCACACCAACGGAAAACCCAGCTCAGCCCATGCCTGCAGGAATAAAATCACCCGCGGTGCTGCCCTGCAGCTGGGGAGCTGAGGTAGGGATTGGATCCGCCTGTTTCGGCTCTCCCAAAATTTGCCACAAGCTTTCCAGAACCCTGCAGGCTGGCCCGAACTCCTGCTTCTTGCTGCAAGCTTCTCCTGCTGCCTGCAGCAGCAGCGGGGGTCCGGCTGGGCAGAGGTGGAGTGGGCAGGCACCACTTCCCCTTGTGCACAGCCTGGGGGATATTAAAAAAAAAAAAAAAAA
>WKFP01015070.1:500283-514734 GCA_011057875.1 Pterocles orientalis | reverse complement strand
ATTAAAAAAAAAAAAAAAAAAAAAAAAAAAAAAAAAAAACACCCACAAAAAAACGAGAGAAAGAAAAAAAAAAAAGGGAGAAAAAGATAACCAGGAAGGCAGTGGGATGGGCACGACAAGACCTCACAACTCAAACCTTCTGTCCAAGCACATCCCAGGGCATTTATTTGCCTTTAGCCCCCGCAGGCAGCTGCTGTCAGCTCCTTCCCACCCAGGCTCCAGCACCATCCCTCCCACATCCCGGTGGGGTTGGTGCAGGAGGAACTGCCAGAACGTGAAGAACATTTTATGCCACCCAAAAATCCTGGAAACGCTCCCGTTTCCCAGGGCACCTGCAAGAGGGGTGGCTGCAGGCACGGAGCCTCCCCTCTAGGGATCCCGCAAAAAGCAGGACGATTTGGGGACAGGTCCCTGCTACCCCTGTGAGCCCCAGTGCTCTGCAGGACGGACGGACGCTGCTGGTGCAGGGGAAGGAGCTGCCAGCCGCGGGGACACGCAGCACAGCATCTTGCACCCGGGCAGGGGAAAAGGAGCTGACAGAAGTTCCTGGTGCGGCTGAGGTTGTGACCCACGTGATGCTGAGGCACATAACTGCATCCTTTATGCTAAGAAAGGAACCATTTCCTCCTAAAGAGAAAAAAAAAGGCTAACTTTTTTTTTCTTTTTTCTCATGCTCTAACCTCCACCAGCTAAGAACTGACACGGACATTTCCTGGAACTGCTCAATTCAGCATCCGAACCCTCGTCTTCGCGCCACCAACTTCAGTCCTATTAAGTTGCACCTTTCCCCAGGAGGCTGATCCTTCCCACTCTGCTGGCGTGGGCGGAGAGGAACGAACGGGACAATCTAAAGAACTGTAAATAAAACTATTTGCCTGAGCCGACCTTTGAAATCAAACCTCTCCGCTGCCCGCCCAGGGCTCCGGTTCCAGCCCCAGGTGAAGTCCTGGGGACGGCTCGCAGCACGGGAGGCGGCTCCCAGAGCCGTGCGGGTTTGTTAGTGCTGGAGGGGCAGAGGGCTGGAGGGTGGATGCCAGCCCTGCTGCAAAGAAAGAGCTGAGAAAAAATAAAATTTTTTAAAAAAATAATCAAAGAAATCAGAGGCAGGGTGCAAAGCAGAGAGGGGAATTTGGTCGCTTTGGTCATGGGAGCCAGCTCATTACAGGCACACTTTGTGCTATTTTCCACTGTCCAGAGTGGAAAAAGCTATCTGTGGAAGTGGAAAAAGGGCTCTCAACCTGCCAAAAGCCGTCACTCATCGGCCCACCGAGGTCCTGCTGCAGAGAGAGGCTCCTGCGGGTCACTGCGGCCCCGCGCTCGCCACTTCTGCAAAAGAAAAAAGAAGGCGAGCGAAGGAGGAGGAAAAAACCACGCTGCAGAAAAAGCCCCTTGCAGCCCCAAAACAAGCTGTCAGCCTGCGCTGAATCAGAGCTGACTGCCGCGCCTGCCCGCCTTCCCGATGCAACAGGCAGGGGACAACCACGCAGGAGCTGCTGGAAATCCCTGCGTCCCAGGAATGCAACCGGAACCGGAGCCAGGAGCTCGCTTTACCCTCCAAATATTTTCCTTTAGCCATGCTACATTATTTTTATTTTTTTCTCACCATTAAGATGCCCGTGTTTCAACCCCACACGCAAGTTTCCAGCGCTTTAAAAATAGATCCTCAGCTGCAAACACTGACCCCCCCGCCCGAGCAAGGAATAAAAAATAAAAAAAAACCCCACGGATTGACCCCCAAAAGTTACACGTCCTCTTTTAGCACCAGAATTTTAGCCCTTCGCTCTCCCCCACCACGTGTTTTGCAAATTGCAACATCTACCTTGCTTCTTGTCCATGGTTTCCCAGAAATGAAGAACAGCGCCGGCACGCCTGGCAGGAGAGAGGGATGGGGAAGAGAGCAGAGGAGGGAGGGGAAAAAAAAAAAAATAAATCCTGCAGGATCCAGCACAGGGCACTTCTTGCAAGCACCGATGATTATTTTCAGTGGAAACGCATGGCTTGAAGCGCTCGTGGGCTTCACGCAGCTCTCCCCACGCGGCGTTGCCGGCTCTGGGGGGTTGGCGAGGCTGGGAGCAGCGGCAGAGGCGAGCGAGGGGCGACGGGGACGGTAACGCCGCGTTCCCTCATCGGCAGCTGCCGAGGTTGGCCGATCTGGGCTCCGATTACCCTTGAAAGCTCAACAGTTGTAAAAAACTGCAGCAGCGAAATAGCAGCTGACGTCAACAGGAAACCGGGGGGGAGCCAACGCCGGGAGCCGCCGGAGCAACTGGATCGCTACAGTGCATCCCGGTGGGACGCGGCTCCTTCCGACAAATTGAATCATTCAATCCCAGGCTGCTGGCGGAGAGGCAAGAGCCCGTTTCTGCCTCCTCCATCCCCCTCCCCAGGTGTCCCACCGGAGAGACCCTTGCTTGGGGACAGCCCTGATGCCACCACCCAGCATCAGTCGCCCGTGGGAGCGCTGGTTGGGGCACCGAGGGGGTGCTGGGATAGAAGGAGGTCACATTTCTTTTTGCTGCAGGTGACACGCTAATTGCTTTGCCACTAACAACTATTACCACAACAAATAGTCGAAATATTGTTCCATGACAATACGGGTCCGGAGCTCAGCAGCTATTCCGGGGTGACAACTGAGACGGCATCACGGGTGGTAAAATAGAAATGGCTGCATGGATTTGGCTGGTAAGTAGGAAGGGAGATAGATGGAGGCATGAAATAAAAAAATCATTTCTCTGCAAACGTGCAAGAAGAGTCGAGGCAAAGCATCGCTGCTCTTCCCCTTTCCCTCGAAACCAGCCCGGCAGAAGCCAGCGCTGATGTTCCTGATCAAAGCCAGGCTTGGCTTTGCTGGGCTGCAGTTTTGTTTTCGATTTCCCTCTCAGCCTGGAGGGGAGATACTGTACCAGCTGCTTTGCCTTAAACCAATTATCGAAAATAAGGCTCCGGCTTGCTCCTGATCCGTTCCCTCACTCGCGGGCTGTGCCGGGCCATACGCGTTTGCAGGCAGAAAAGTCAGAGGTCAAGGTAAATGCACATACCAACATAATGAGCGACTCCGATTTTAAATAGTGTTTATAGAAGCCCCAGAAGGACTGCGGAGGATATTTTCTCAGGAGCATTTCCACTCCCAGGGTATAGTTTCAGGCACAGATCAGCAGCACACAAAGGATGCTGACGCAGGAGCTGCTGTCACTGACAAGCACCGAGAGCCCCCGGCACCCGTCCCCGACACTCCTGGGAGAACGATGCTGATTGTCCCCCTGTCATTAACGCTCTGGTTTGACAGCTAATTCCCTGACCCAGACAGAAGATGCTCCAGGGATCTTTCCAGACACCCACAAAGCCAACGGTTGGAGCAGAAAGTCCCCAGCCCGGCGGGTGGGATGGGGAAACCCAACTGCCTTTGAACGAGCCCTGCTGGGTTTCAGCACCCAAGGTGGTGTAAGGCAGAGCTTCCCGACACCTCAAAAGCATCTTAAAAAAAAATTTAAAAAAAAAAAAAAGAGAGAGAAGAAACAAAAACCCAAAACCAAACCCAAGCAGCTTTCAAGCCGCACCACTGGCAGCTCTTTCAGAAGTTTGCCGACACGGGAGGAATGGCCCAGCCTTGGAAGACACACGCCGTGTGCCATTAATCCTCCAGCCCTTTACCCGCCCCGGGTGACCCTGGAGGAACGAAAGGCAGCGGGTGTTTCACTGGTGTTAACGAAGCCTCCCTGTGCCCGGGTGCTGGGACATCACCCCATAACTGGTGATGGAAACTGGAGGGGGGGGTCAAATCCTGCAGCGGGGAGAAGCCAAGGCACTGGCTGCACATCCAGAGCTGGGGATGAGGACAGCTCCCATCGCTCCCCACAGCCTCCTGCCAGCAGGCTGGCTGGAAGAAGTGGAAGAGCACACCCTCAAAAACAGCAATGAGCTCAAAGAGCACCCAGCCAGCGCCGGGCTCCTCTCCCCACCCTTCCCCTGCGGCCAGGAGGCATCTCCCGAGGCGGTTCGGTTACGGCTGGGTCACTGTCACAGCCGGGGACTGGGGAAGAGCAACAAAAGAGGAATATTCCATATAGAGACAGCAAGGAGCTTTTTATAGGCATGAGCAAAAAATGAATGGCTTCACCTGCCGTGGAAGAAGAGTTGCTGCCTAACCAGGGGGTGATTTTCATGGGATGCTCCTCTCCCTCTGACCCAAGCCCATGGCACCTCGCTGCCTGACTGGGAATTGCAGCCGTTTCCCGGTCCAAGGCTGTAACACAACCGTTGCCCCACTCCCGGGATGCACTCCCCTTTCCATGTACCAGATGCACCCCATGTCCCACGGGAAAGCCCCATGTGCCCGAGCCACGCACGGGACCCGCAGCCTGGAAACTCTGCAGCAGCTCTATTTTTAAACCAAGCCTTCGAACAGAGTACACTCGGAAAGTAACAGGGTCATCTTTGTCATCCCCCCGGCTGGTGCTTGGGGACAATCCATCACCGACACCACGCAGGGCTCGTCTCCTCCGGAGGAGCGGGACGTCACACGACGGTGCCACCAGGGCTGGACAAAGGGGACACCGATGCAAGGGAGAAGGGTGCAACTTCCTGGTACCCAGGGAGGGATTTGGGGACAGGCACATCAGCCAAAGCTACCGACAGCACCTCCGGGGCTCGGAGCCACACCCGGCCACCGTGCACCAGCCAGATAACGCTGCTGTGAGCTGCTGCCGGCAGCTCTGGGAGGATGTCACCGCCCAGTGACATTCCAGATGTATTTTTAGGTTACCTGCATAACCCCCAGGGCTGGAAAAAAAAAAAAAGTTTGATTTTGTGTTTTGTTCCAGGTGGCACCTTGCTATCCTGCAACCCCATGAAAATGGAGCACAGAGGGTCCCCTCCAAAAAACCCACACGAGCTGGGACCAGAGTGGCTTTAGGAAGGTTAAAGGCACCGGCTAGCTCGCATTTGCGCTATGCTGTTATAGGACACGCTACGTACACACCAAAAGTCGCCCTGCTTTGCACCAGAGCTTGTGCAAAACCCCGGTGTGAAGGCGGCTGCTGTCAGAGGGGCACCTCCTGGGAGCTGGCACCGAGTTGGGATATGGGCAGAGCATCCTCTGGGAGCCACACGGATGCACGCTGCCTCCCTGGCATCCATCACTGGGGCGGGAATTTTTTTCCCCAAAAAAGCAGCAGCAGAGGCTGCAGCTGCTCAAAGCTCAGCTGCAGCTCAATGCCAACATGGACCCACCTAGGTTAGGATGGGAGGCAGCGGGAAAACACTTGGGATGGGCAATAAACCAAACCCCGGCTCGGCAGGAACCGTGGATCCCGGCTGAGTGACACCACAGGTCCAGCCAGTCCGCAGCATGTGTGGCCAGCGTGAACCCAGGGCTACAAGCCATCTCGTGGGACCGGCACGGGCTGCATCAACTCAGCTGCAGGCGCTGGCATCCCGCCATGAGACAAAGGTCTGGAAGCAATCCCAGCCCCAGCGCCTCAACTGTCGGCAGAAGGCAAAGGAGACGGTGCTTAGAGAGAAGCAAAGAGCGTGCTGCACAAAAAACAACAACAGAGAGAAAGGAAGAGGCAGCACCACCATCACCCATGTCCATCTCCCTGCCAGCCCTCCCCACAGCATCGCTCCTCCCTTTCATTTCTCAGCCCACAGGCGAAGCCATGAAAAAATAAAACCTGTTTGGAATTGGCTGGTGACAGTTTCCTAATGGGAGAGAAAACTCAAAACTGTTTTTGGAATAGATTGGCTTGACAGGAGGCACACGGGATTTTTTTCTTCCTGGGAAAGGAAAGGAATCATTTGATTTTAAGTGTCAGCTGTAACTCAACCCCAGAGTCAATCGATGCTCTTGTTTTATCCAAACTGGTGTAATTCAAGTACTCCCAGGTTGTTCCCAAAACTCTGTGAACTTGGCAAGAGAGCAAATCATTCCCTCTCTGTTTCTAATGCAATTCTTTAAAAAATAATTTTTAAAATTTGCTTTCTACCATCCTCCCTCCAATTTGTTTTGGGCAGGGATAGAGTGATTTCATCTCTGCAAATGATGTAAGACAGAGCAGGCACCTCTGAAAACAGAATTTATGGAGGGGGAAAAAAAAACAAGGAAGATCCCGATGTCTGCAGCTGCCTGCTCTGGGAGAGGAGCAGAAACAAGACGGACCCTGGCGCTTCCCTGACCTGGAGACTTTGGGCAGGACTCTTAGACCAGCATCTGCACCAGCAAACGGGGCAGGTGGCTGCGCCGGTGGGTCGCAGTGCTGTCACCTGGAGGGGGACATCCCACAGCCCTGTGTTTCTTGCTTCCCGATGACTCCCGGTGCACAGCTCACTGCTTTAGAGGTCCAGTGCAAACTCAGCTCGGGGGGATCTCGGGGTCAGAACAGGTCTGTCCATCATCGCCAGCCACAGCACGGCACAGGCAGGACCAACTCTGCGCTCTGCCTGCGTGAACCAACACTCACCTTTATACCCAACTGACCCAGCAAGCTCCTCTGCTGTTTTTACCATGTTTTTCCCCAGTTACATCCCCACTGAGATGCTCTCTCCAGCTGAGACAGAGGAACCCATGCATGGCTCAGGAGAGAGGAGCTTCTCCACCATCCCAGGATGCCCCAGGGATGGAGCACCTTCAGAGGAAAACTTCCCATCTCCAGCAGTAACCATGTCTCCGAGATGGAGGAGCAGCAAAAATCTTCAATTATTTCTTTCAGAGAAAGGTGTCAATCCAGCAGCTTATGGAAAGCAGCAGGCGAGCGCCACGGTACATTGCCCTACATCTGCTGTCCCACGCCAATTCTTTGCTCTTTTTAGTGCATCTTCAGTGCATCTTCCCTGCCTCCCTCACCCTGTCCCCTCCCTGCTCCAGAGAACCAAGCAGAAGAGACAAAAGCAAAGGGCTCATCCTGCCATAGAGCTGGTGGGAGGCAGGCACAGCCAGCTGGAGCCCTCAGCTTCTCCACCGGGTTTTGCCCCATCACGACACACCTCCATGTAAAGCCTGTCACTGCGCACAAACCTCAGCACCCAGCGGAAAAGCTTCAGCCTTAGCCACTGACAATGCTCCCAAGTCATGACAAGCTATCTGGTCCCCACGACCTGCTTGCAACAGGAGCCAGAAGAAAGGGTTGATGTAGCAGGGTGGAAGCTGGCTCCTGGGACCCCCAGGAGAGCCAGACCTGAGCCCCTTGTCCTGGCATTAACCACAGCATCCCTCTGACCCGCACCGCGTGCCTCTCGCTCTCCCAATGCTGCTCCTCTGCCCCAGAGGACCTTTACACATCCACGTTCCCAGAATATGTCCCACGTCCAGCTGGTCCATGAGATCAGCTCCTGCTGCTCGTTGGTTTAGGACGTTAAAGTGAGATATATCTATATATCTATCTTATAAACTCATAGATAGATCAATTATCGATCTACAAAGAGAAGCACCACATACTTGCTAAGCTCCACATTTTGCAGAAGTCACCTGCAAACATTTCTCCTTTTTTCCTCCAAACTCCCTGCTGCAAAGGCTTAAAAACAAATAACCCCCCCAGCAAAAGACTGGTCCAGCAGCACACCAAACACCGCTGCCGGCCCCACTGCCCAGCATCACCCTCCACCATCCCCTCCCACCTACCCCTCTGCGAGCTCTTATCTGAGGCTGCAACATCTCTGCGTGGGGAAAAAAAAACTATTTTGGGGCAGTTTTACCTTTGATTCGTGCCTGGGAAAGGCAGGAGCTTCATGGGCAACGTGCCCGCAGCCTAGCAGCGTTCCACCACCGTGGTCCCACGTGGCTGCCGGCAGGATGGGTGCATCCCTTTGGGTGGGCTTTATGTTTTCCCTTCCCTCCCTTTTTTCACTCCTCGCCTACCTCTCTCGAATCCACCCATTGCACTGCCATTTTTCCGGTGTTTGGGGGAAGCGAGCACCGCAGGCTTTTCCTAGTAAAGCCGGATGAAAGAGCCGCCGCTCCGTCCCAGGAAGGCAGCCGGCTCCGCGGAGAAGCCAGTCCCAACGCATCCGGCTCACATCCCGGCTCGCGAGCTCGCAGGCTGTGACTCAGTGCAGTTCAGCTTCCCGTGGGACACGCTTAGGGCTTCCAGGAACGATTTCCATTTAAATAAGAAATAATAAATTTTTAAAAATCCCCCTCTACCCCCCGCAAAGAGCGAGCCTCGCATCAGCGTTCCGGGGAAAGGAGCGGCGCTCTGCAGCGTGGCGTGAGAAAGGAGAGGAGCTGGAAGGAGACGTGTGAACCGTCAAACTTGAGATAAAGGGAAACGTGTGCTGGCTGCCTTCCCTGCGACGGTTACGCGCGGTTTCCCTCGCTGAACTGTGACTGTAAAACCCCACGGGGAAATCCACACCGACCGAACAAGAAATTCTTTGTGGATCCAAAATTCAAGGTAAACTCTTGCAGCAACCTGGAATGTACACAGCAAAGGAAACCAGGGGCACAGGAGAGCCGCAGGAGGAAAAGCCGAGTCGTTTTCTAGCACCTTAGCAAAGCGCACGCAAGGCTGATAAGAGTTTCAATTAAAATTCACCAACAATTTCTGCTTGGTGATTTTAGACGCACCTCCTCCAGCCTCCGCTTTACTCCCGTCATTCAAGCGCCCTGCAACAAACCAGGCAGGGGCAGTGGAACAAACACCTGCAAAAAGCTTCCGTTGGGCAAGAGAGCACTGCCTGCAGAGGGCAAGAGGCAGCCCAGCGACGGCACAGCCCTGCAGGTATCCTCAGCTGGGAGGACAGCCCAGCCCTGCCCGCGCTCACCACTGATGCTGGAGGTAAATGATGCTCACAGCCAAGCAATCACGGGGATCAACCAAAAACCTGGAGGAAACGGGCTGCAGAGGCTAATGAATCATGGATTGGTTTGGGTTGGAAGGGACCTTAAAGCCCATCCAGCGCCACCCCCTGCCATGGGCAGGGACACCTCCCACTAGCCCAGGTTGCCCAAAGCCTCATCCAGCCTGGCCTTGAACCCCTCCAGGGATGGGGCATCCACAGCTTCTCTGGGCAACCTGGGCCACTGCCTCTCCCTCCGCACAGGAAAACATTTCTTCCTGATATCTCATCTCAATCTCCCTTCTTGCAGCTTAAAGAAGAGTTAACACAGGGTGCTGCAGAGGCAGCTGATCTGAAACACCCCCCAGCACCTCCCTTTCTGGCAGCCTTAAGGCAGCAGATGGCTTCTTCCAGCCTTAAGGAAAAAGGGTTTTGGCAAAGGGACACTGCCGGAGCACAGCATGGAGGTGGCACAGGTCCATGCCAGTCCCCCGGCAGCATCGCCACCCACCTCCCACACCCCCCACACCCACATCTTCCTTTCTGCTCCGCTACATCATTTTTTCTGACCCCTGAGCTCTTGACAGTCGGCAGGGAACATCGCGGGCGAGCTGGGCGCGGATTCGGCACAGGGTGGACGGTTTTGGTTGCAGGGACATAAGGGAAACCTCGAAAGCCAGCTGAGCACACATGCTCATGCACAAAAAATGTCTTGCGCTGCCCTGCCCTGTGCCGGCAGGGATTTTCTGGGTGCAGACACGGGGTTTTACAAACAGGCACGTGGGGCTGGGGCTGCCACCCACCCCCTGAGCACCTTTTAAAGGTGTTTGGAAGATGAGGAAGAGCTGCCAAAGCAACATTATCAGCACGAGATCGTTTCGTCGTTGGCTGAGGTGCAAACTTGGCAGCAGGTCAGGAGAGAAACCAAGCGGTGCGCAGCGGCAGGGGATTTCGAACTATGCAGAGCAGCTTTCTTAAAAAGCCTCGACGGTGAGCAACATCTGGCTCGCAGAAAAAGAGCCGCGTCATTTTTAGTGACGAGCTGCAAAGACATCCTTCAGGACAGCACATCCCGTGGGGCACACGTTCAGGACTGACTCAGAAGGACCATCCTCGCCGGTCCTCAGGGATGCACGCTCTGCTCCATCCATCATCTCCCTCAACTTTCCCACTCCAGCACCAACTAAACCAAGATCTCCATCCTACAGCAAAAAACACCTCCACCACGCGGTGTATCTGCCCTTCACTACCTTTACCAGGTGTCGTGGTTTTACCCCTGGCTAGCACCAAAACACCACTAAAATAAAGAAAATAGTTAACAGCCTCCTGCAAGGAGAGATGCCTGCAGGAGGAGGGGACACCTGCTCCAGCTCTGCCAAGTGCCCTCCAGCACGTCAGCTGGGGATGCTGCCAGCTCCCAGGGCTGCTGGTAACACACACCAGTAAAGACGGCCACGGCACCCCACCCACCGTAGCCAACTCCTGCAGCTCAGGCAGGCTGCTCGCCAGCAGCGAGACTGGGGCTAGGAGGGAATTTATACACACACACCACCAGTATCTAACTGGCCTGCAAGCCCAGACACGCTGCCACTCCCTAGATAACCTCGTCATCCTCCCCTAACCCGCCCCCAGCCCGTCCACACACCCAGCCCTGCGTGTTTATGATCTGTCACACACATGACTGTCACCTGCCAAGCCCTGTACACGCGCTGCCTCCCCTCCCATCCTTCTGCCCTGCGCCCGGGGTCCCTGCACCGCCGGTCCCACCCGTCCCTGGCAGGCGATACGGGAGGATGCGGCTCTTGGCATCGCCAGAGAGATGCTGGCAGGACCCCATCCCAGCTGTAGGGCTTTATGCATTCCTTACTGGAAATCTCTGAGACCTTTATGGGAATGAAATACAATCCTTAAAAGCTGCTTTTAAGTTTCCTAAAAGATCAGACAGGCGCTATCACAGCAGGATGTGAGACGACAGGGTACAAAAACCCCGTGACAAGGGGCACTCGGTGCCCAAGGGGCAGCTCCCAGGGAGGAGAGGGTCTGAGCACCCATGGGCGCAGAGAGCAAGCATCATCATCCTCGCAGAGGTTCGTGGGATACAGGCAGTGAGGCTGCTGCCAGTGCCAAACCACAGCTAAGGTTAGCAGCCTCTGATGGGAAATTACTTGTACCGAGCACTCTGGAGGTTTCTTCCTTTCCAAAACCAGATTTTTTCTTTGTTGTCGGTGGTGGTGTTAGGGGAGGAAGGGTGGATGCTCTACAAACAAATTCTGGTAAGTTTTGTCTCCTCCTCATCCTGTCTCCTCTTCCACTCCAGTTATGTTTTTAGTGGAAATTTATCTTTTTAAAAAAAAAAAAAAAAAAGCATTTCGCTTGAAATGAGGAAATTAAGGCTCAGAGCACAGGACAGACCTGGTTCAGCAGTAGCTTCCCAGAGTGCAGCGTAAGCAGAAGGATGGACCCTCCCCGGCCTCTCGTGCACCCTGCCAGCTCCCAGAGCGTGGGTAACAGCCAGGCCACCACCTCCACACGTCCCCTGCCCTGGCTCCCTGGCAAGTGGGGCCATGAAGCCATCGCTCCCGGGGATGGGAGGGAGGCAGGGGCAGAGGCATCCGCTGTCCCACACCCCAGTGCACCAAACAGCTCCCTGAGGTCACAATACTCACATTTTGGAGAAACCCAGTTCCAGCACTGGACCTCTTTAAAAACAAGATCGGGTGTCTTTTTACACAATCTGGCTGAATTCACCCAGAAGCTGCTGGACCGGCTGCAGCAATTCCTGGAAGCAACATCCTGACCTCCAGCCAAGAACGATGCTCACCATCATCCCCTTCCTGACCTCCAGCTCAGCGCAATGCTCGCCATCATCCCTCCCGACCTCCAGCCCAGCGCGATGCTCGCCATCATCCCTCCTGACCTCCAGCCCAGCGCGATGCTCGCCATCATCCCTCCTGACCTCCAGCCCAGCGCGATGCTCGCCATCATCCCTCCTGACCTCCAGCCCAGCGCGATGCTCGCCATCATCCCTCCTGACCTCCAGCCCAGCGCAATGCTCGCCATCATCCCTCCTGACCTCCAGCCCAGCGCGATGCTCGCCATCATCCCTCCTGACCTTGAAGCCCACGATTCAAGTGCTTCCCCGTTCCCCCTACGTCAGATCCAGCAGCACACCAGGGCAATCACGCCACACAGAAGAGCCCACCAGCCCCTGGGGCTTGCAAGGGATGTGCTCCTCCCAAGTGCTGCCCATCTTCTCTTGCAACAGGTACTAGAGCAGACCGCACAGAGGAGCCCTGTGGTATTAAACCCGGGGATTAATTAAACCATGTGGATAATGCAGCACACGATTACTGGGGGAAAGGATGCTGGAGAGGGTCTGCCTGCTCCCACCTCCATCCCACTGCAGGTCCAGAGCCTCCCCCAGCATGTGGCAGCAATTCCCTGTCTCCCCTACCCACCGGGACCACAACACCCCCAAATCCTGCCCTTGGCCACACCGTAACCCCCTGCATCCCGCACGGGCAGCAACCTGCTCCGGCCTTCTGCTGGAAAGAGAAGCGGCTGCAAGAGAGAGGTGCAGGCAGGGAGCCTGAGCCCCATCCCAGCTCCAGAAAAGGGAGCAGAGGCTCAGAGTCACTGCGAACCGAGGCCAGCTGGGCCACAAGACACTACGGTGATATCCCAGATAGCTGCAGTCATGCCCCATAATTACGGTATTCCTTGGGGCGACGAACATTTCGACTCGCAATGCTGCCACGGAACCAGCGGAGCATCATCCCCACGCAGGTCAGGGGCTGGGGGGAGATGGGGTGTCACCCAAGCAGAAAGAAAGAACAGAAACTTCCAGTTTCCACCATAAAAAATCCTCTCTGCCCTCTCCCAAACTCGAAATCCCTGGCTAACGCTCGACCTGCACTACAGCAAAAGAGGCAGCGGGTAGCTCTAGCTCCATACGTACCCACAAGCACCCCTGAGTCATGCCAGTAAAACCCCAAACTTTTTGTTGGTGAAATAAAATCACCTCCCCAGCCAACACAAGTTCCTCTCCCAGCTCCTTCCCCAGCGAACAGCCTGCCCGGGCAGCGCCTTATTAACCCCAAAGAAAACCAGCTTCCGTCCAAAATCCCACACAGAGCCCACGTCCGCAGCAGTGGCTTCTTGAGTCATAAAATCACCGGGATCAGAAACCCGCACCCCTTCCCAGGCACCCAAAGGAAAACTCTGCAAAGCACACGGGAGTTTGCCCCAGCGACAACCACCTTTGCAAACAACGGGGGCAAAGCGAACTCTGGCTCAGCCCTGGACTGCAGCCAGAAAAGCTGCAGGAAGGAAAATAAAAGGAAAATAAAAGCAGCAGCCTTCAGAGAGAAGCATTATCCACACAAAAAAAAAAAAAAAAAAAAAAAAAGTTTGATTTTGTGTTTTGTTCCAGGTGGCACCTTGCTATCCTGCAACCCCATGAAAATGGAGCACAGAGGGTCCCCTCCAAAAAACCCACAGGAGCTGGGACCAGAGTGGCTTTAGGAAGGTTAAAGACACCAGCTAGCTCGCATTTGCGCTATGCTGTTATAGGACACGCTACGTACACACCAAAAGTCGCCCTGCTTTGCACCAGAGCTTGTGCAAAACCCCGGTGTGAAGGCAGCTGCTGTCAGAGGGGCACCTCCTGGGAGCTGGCACCAAGCTGGGTTGTGGGCAGAGCATCCTCTGGGAGCCACACGGATGCACGCTGCCTCCCTGGCATCCATCACTGGGGCGGGAATTTTTTTTCCCCAAAAAAGCAGCAGCAGAGGCTGCAGCTGCTCAAAGCTCAGCTGCAGCTCAATGCCAACATGGACCCACCTAGGGTAGGATGGGAGGCAGCGGGAAAACACTTGGGATGGGCAATAAACCAAACCCCAGCTCGGCAGGAACCATGGAGCCTGGCTGGGTGACAGCACAGGTCCAGCCAGTCCGCAGCATGTGTGGCCAGCGTGAACCCAGGGCTACAAGCCATCTCGTGGGACCGGCACGGGCAGCACCGACTCAGCTGCAGGCGCTGGCATCCCGCCATGAGACAAAGGTCTGGAAGCAATCCCAGCCCCAGCGCCTCAACTGTCGGCAGAAGGCAAAGGAGACGGTGCTTAGAGAGAAGCAAAGAGCGTGCTGCACAAAAAACAACAGAGAGAAAGGAAGAGGCAGCAGCACCGTCACCCATGTCCATCTCTCTGCCAGCCCGCCCCACAGCAACGCTCCTCCCTTTCATTTCTCAGCCCACAGGCGAAGCCATGAAAAAATAAAACCTGTTTGGAATTGGCTGGTGAGAGTTTCCTAATGGGAGAGAAAACTCAAACTGTTTTTGGAATAGATCAGCTTGACAGGAGGCACACGGGATTTTTTTCTTCCTGGGAAAGGAAAGGAATCATTCGATTTTAAGTGTCAGCTGTAACTCAACCCCAGAGTCAATCGATGCTCCTGTTCTATCCAAACTGGTGTAATTCAAGTACTCCCAGGTTGTTCCCAAAACTCTGTGAACTTGGCAAGAGAGCAAATCATTCCCTCTCTGTTTCTAACGCAATTCTTTAAAAAATAATTTTTAAAATTTGCTTTCTACCATCCTCCCTCCAATTTGTTTTGGGCAGGGATAGAGTGATTTCATCTCTGCAAATGATGTAAGACAGAGCAGGCACCTCTGAAAAC
>WKFP01015070.1:443246-500263 GCA_011057875.1 Pterocles orientalis | reverse complement strand
AAAAAAAAAAAAAAAAAAAAAAAAAGCACGGGGAGCATCCCTCCAGGCAGGGAAACAGCTTGCTGAAGCACAGCTAAATATTTATCACGTTCAACATGATATTTTCCAGGTGCCCAGCGTTATGCCAGCAGAAAGCAGCACAAGGACAGGGCAGGAGCTGTGCTCTCCCCATGCCTGCTATAATGAGATGCAAGCTCAGTGAAGCTTCAACTGGAATCAGAATAAAAACCTGGATCCATGGGATCAGGGCTCCTATTCCTGCCACCCTCCTGCCCACGCACACCCAGGGGACACCAGGCTGGTGGCTGCTTGGGCTCCTGTCACCTCAAGGCAGAAGCCAAAGCCCCGCTTCTGCAAGTCACGTCCCCACGTGTATTTTCAGCAGAACTGCCTTTTTTTGGGGCGGCAGCAGGAAAGGTGTGAATGGTACACGAGACAGTACAGGATTCACAGCCGAGTGAATTGCATAACGGCAGTGTGCTCCTGCAGCGGGCACGGCACGACCCATCCCTACCGCTTATTTACCCGCCCAGAATAGCCGTGCCACCAGAACAAGCACCAGTTCATCCCCCAGCTCTGGCACTTCTCCCCACTGGTTTTTCCAAGCACCAGTGTCAAAGGAGAGCTGCCTCCCCAGACACACAGCCTGCCTTAGCCGGATCCTGCTCTCCTCTTCCCGGAGGAAGATCTCTCTCCTAAAGAGAAGAACTTGCTTTTGAATCACTCGGGCATCGGCACTGGGTGAGCCCGGGGGGGACCAAGCAGGTTTCCTCCCTCCAGACCCCATCCAAGCATCCTCCCTCCCTGCAGCTGCAGGGCTGCTTTCTCCAGCAAGCTGGAAAACAAAACGGTTTCAAGAGACCTCCCCCTGGGCACGCTCCCACCTGTCCCTCCAGGAGGGACTTCCCAGGTGTCAGGGGACAGCCAACAGCCGCGGCGATGGGCGCACGCAGCCCAGATTTGTCCACGCAGAGCCCAGCTCAGACCCTGCTGCGATTCTGCACACGCCCAAAGGCTGCAAACTCCCTGAGGCTTCATCCCCTTCTGCTTTAAACCACTCGGATACAACACCCCTTCCTTCACAGCATGCATTTCACCAAAAAAGGTGCAGATTTTGTTGGAAAATCATGCCCACGACCAGCCCCGTGTTGCAAGACGCAGCTAGAGGCTGTGTCGCTTGCAAAGCTCAGCAAGAAGGACACAGAAGCAGCTCCGGAGCTTTGCAACACAATTCCTTCCCTCTGTGCCACCCATTTGATGAAACACAGCTCGAGGAAGCTTTCGTGACCCAAGACGGCGGCGGGGAGCTTTTGCATATTTTAGTAAACATCAGACAGTGCAAGATAACACAGAAACCAAGCGACGTTTTCCCACACACCTGATCCTGCGAGATAATTTGGATCAAACAGATACGGGGAAAGAGGAAGAAAGCCGAAATCCTTCCTAAGCTTCGCGTAATCCCCAGAAGGTGTTTATCTCACCAGCTATGTTTAGCAAAGCTCTCGCCCAGCACCATTCCTATCGCGCGTGTCACGGCCAGCCACGCGCATCCCCAAAAACTCCCGAGGCAGGAGACAACCCCGTGACTAAGCCAAAATGATGGCAGGAGAGTTTTGGTACGCAGCTATCATGGAAATAGCCAACCTGAGAGCTTCAGTACTGCAGCTGCCCTTCAATACCTTCATCAACTCCAGCCCATGAAGGGAAAGCAACCAGCAAAAGGAAACCTGAGACTTCTCGCTGAATTTCCCTAAGGAAAAATAGGGAAATTTAGCTTAAATTCAGGCTACACGAAAGGAGAGGCAGAAGAAGCTGCCACAAGTGCTTCCAGCAGCATCCACAGTCCCAGCAGCAGATGCACGCGCTGGGACCCGCGAGCACCCCTGTGCAGCAGCAGGCAGTCGGCAAACCTGCTCGGAGGGCTGGCTCTGCCGAGGGAGAGGCAAAATCCAGCGGAGGCACAGTGGACAGCCAGCAGGATGAGAAGAGAGGGTTCTGCAGAGGCAGATGCATTTTGCATGCTCAGGATCGATTCCCCTGCTGAATGCTGCCCTGACGGAGGCAACGGAGCTTGGGTCAGACAAGGACCCAGAGCTGCTGATGCCAGCAGAGACCGGGCACACTCACCACATGCACAACACCTGGAGTTACTGTATGAAAGCACCAGCTCATCACAACCAACAGCTCTGTACAACCAGAAACCTGCAGCCACAGAAAGCTTCAAAGCTTCCTCCAAGAGCGCACAAGCTGGCACCATGCTCCCAGGTGCTCCGCGGGCATCGCCTTTTGCTGTCAGCCAGATTCCTTCCCCCAAAATCCTCCCAGACCTCGTCTCCAGAGAGGACCCGCGGCCAGGCTCACCTCTTCCCTCCATCCACGCATCCACACGTCGCCCACAGCACCCGTGAGCCAAAGCGAGAGGTTTGGGCTCGGTCGTCCAGGAAAGAGCCTTTTTAAGAAGCCGGGTTGATCCCCTTCCAACGCGGGACGGCAGGCTGGAGGCATGTGTTCCTACCTGTGAGTCAGCAGCTCCGCTCAGCAGCAGGGTAAATCGCCGCTGATTCACACCCTGCTTACACAGCAAACAGGAAACTCGGGTCCACATTCCCTCCGGTTAACACACGGATCATTTAAAAGTAGAGGGGGAAGGAAAAAAAAAGTCACGCCGAGGTGCGTTCATCTGCTCACATGGTTCCTGACTTCGAGTTTCCAGCGCATCACTCTCCAACAAGGAAAACCCCTCGAATTTTATTCCAGTGATAAGAGAGAGGCAGCAGCCCTGTGCTCCCTCCTCCGTCCGGCGCTGATGCAACCGGCTCCCGGGAGCCCCGAGACACCAGCGAAGCCGTTTCCCCATCTTCCCCGATGCCGGCACGCTGGCGGTGTCATCCCCAGCTGACACCTGCCAGCCAGCGCTCACCTTGGGACAGGGACCGGTGCCACCTCAGTCACGACGACGCTCCATGAATAACCCCCGTGACACACGGTCACGTTCGCCAACCCTACGGCGGTGACAACGGGAAACTCCGCCACGGCGCTCCCGCCACACGCCGGGTCACAAATTTGCCCCAACCACCCCAATGACCCACGGCACGGTGGGGACAGGACCCTCACCCCGTCCTTGTCACCTTGTCCCCAAGCCAAGGGCTCTGCTCATCCCCGACGGGAGCTGCTCCAGGGATGGACACGATGCTCCCGGGGCTGCCACGGGGCTGGGGAAGAGACGCGAGCAGCGGCAGATGAAAATTGCCATTTTTTACCCTGATTTTACACAACCGGGACCTTCCCGCCCCGCTCCCTCCCTCCCCCGCGGGCCGCTCGCCGCCCTTCCCCTCCCCGCCGCACACCCGCCCCCGGCTCTGCAGCTCCGGGGGCCGCGGGAGCCCAGCCCCGGCCCCACCGCGCGATGCCGGGCTGCAGCGTGGCCCCCACCCGGGGAAGGGCCCCCGCAGGGGAAGCCCCGGACGGCGGCGGCGGCGAGCCCACGCCCGGCGGGTTGGGCAACAGCCCCGGCCCCGCGGGTTACGCCAGACACAACGATGCGGCTCAGCCCAGCCGCAGCCCCGCTCCTCAGCAGCCCGGAGCCCCGCGGAACACCGCCCCCCGCCCGCCACCAGCCCCATCCCCGGCCCTACCTCTGGGCAGCGACATGGCGGCCCCGCGGCCCCGGAGTCCGGCCCAGCGCGGCGGCCGCCGGGGAAGAGCGGCGAGGCGGGGCGACGGCCGGCAGGCTCCGCCCCCTCAGCGACGGGATTGGTCAGCGGCGGGGAGAAGGCGTGGTTACTACCTCCGCGGGAAGAGCTTTGCGGTTCTCGGGCACGGCTGCGAGGGTGAAGTGAGGCGGGCGGGCGGGAAAGCGGCGCTGTCGTGCAACTGCGGTGTCCCCCGATGTCCCCGCAGTCGGTGTGACCCCGCCGAGGCACCCGCAGGGCAGAGGTGGTGTTTGGGAAGCGGAGCCGTGCCGGCAGCACGGCCCATGTTCTTGGCGTGGGGCGAGGGTGGTGCTGGACTGGGGGGCTGGTGCTGTGCAGCTGAGACCGGCCAAGCTCATCACATCTTCCATGGGTCCCAGCGGTGGGTCTGGATGGAAAAATGGATGGGGATCGATTCCTCTCCGAGTGTCTGAGGAATCAATCCCACCCAGCTCAGCAATGAGCCGTGGCCCATCCCGGGGCGAGGATGCTCCCCCAGAGAGCCGAGCTGGGCTGCAGAGCATTGCGGCTGAATGGGACGTGAGTGATGCACTTGTACAAGGAAAAAGGAGATTTCAGGTGCTATTTGCAGCTGAAATTCCTAGAATGATCCATACAGACAAAGGAGGGGTTGGAGGGGTGGCCACTGCAGCCAGCCCTGGTGGAATCCCAGCCTCTGTCACCACCAGTTCTCAGCTTCACGTTTTGCAGAATATTTTGGGTCACTTGGAGGGCTGGAAAACCTGCCCCAAAACCAGACAGCTCAAGGGAATCACTGCAGGAACTGGGCGGACTGGGGTCTGCATCTGCGCTGGGACTGGTGCCTCGAACAGACCTGGGATCCAGCAGCGATGGCATGAGATCCGGCAGCTGGAAACTGAAGGTAGAAAAGTTCAAATGGGAAATAAATTGCAGGTTCGGAACAGGGAGAGCAATTACCTTCCCGAGAGACGTAGCAGATGCACCACCTTTCAAGTCTTTCAACACAGGCAAGGAGTCTTTCCGAAAAAAAAAAAAACAACACTCCAGCTGAACCGTGGGGTTGCAAGCTCTGATGCAAGAGCCGCAGATGTCCCTGCCCGGGCTGGGCAGGCAGGAGGGGAGCAGAGCGGACCTTTCTGGGGTTCAGCTGTCCGAATCTCTGAACCAGCAACAGGGTTTGAGCTCCAGCTGGGCTGATCCCAACGGGTTTGGGCTGGGCTGGTGTTTGGGTGCGCGGTTCAGGGGGGTGCAAACGTGCAGCTGGATGTGGACCTGCGGGGACCGGCTCCGACACCTGCCCTTGGTGCTGGTGGCACCTGGGGTGTCGTTGCAAGCTTAAGGCGTGACCCTGCTGTCCCCAAGCACATCGCATGCTGCACCATCCTGCATCCCCAGGCACGGCTGGAGATCGCCGCCAGCCTGGCTGCAATTACAGGGGTGGATGAAACAGCAGCCCGGATTTTATTCACCCATTTTGAATCACCGGGCACTTCACAAGCTGGGGTTTGTTGCCTGCTCCAAGCACAGCAGCGCTGCAGAATCACAAATAGAAATTTGGGTACGCTCGGCATCAAAATCCAACAGGGTGGGAAGCTGGGGGGCTAGGGAGGGAGCCCATGGACCCCCGCAGGCTGTGAGGAAGGGACCAGAGGCAGCATATGGTCACCTTCTCTCCAGTGGCAGGGCACGGGTATCCCTTGGGAGCACCTCTGCTTCTCCTCTGCAGTCTCTCAGTGCCTGCCGGCGCGGCTGCTCTGGCCCGCAGCTCCTGTGTCTGCTGGAGAATTGTATCTGAAAGATCAGAGGCAGAGGTAATTGCTGGCCCGAGGCAGAGGGAATCATCGCAGGCAAAAGCAGATGAAGCATCCTGGCAGAGCCCGAGTGCTCCCAGAAATTTTGTCAAGGGTGCTGGATTTTTGGAAAGCCTGATGGAGAAGGACGGAGGGAGGGATGCGCGGGTGCATCCCGGGGCCAGACCTCACCGGCCACGCTGGGACCTTTGCTGCTGGAGCTCCACACGCTTCAGCACTGGCCCCTCGCTGCGGGGCTGTGCCAGGCGTGGTGTGGAAATCCACCCGCAGCAGGACAGGGCATCCCGGTGTCCCCAGCACAGCGATGGGGGGATCGCAGAGAAAGCCCACGGAGGCCCCTGAGCTTTGTGCAAACCCTTCTTCTCCTTTCCCCGCCCTCGTGTGGCTTCCCAGCAAAGCAACTGACTGTCCCCTGACATCCCTGGCACCAGGGAGGGGATGAGGGCAAGGACATCATCACCACTGATGTTTTCAAGCTTTTCACAAAGGAGGAGGGTAACGGAGCCCTCTTCCCTTGCAGACGCCAATTTCCGTGGGTTTTTCGGTGTTGCAGCACTGACACTCGATGGGAGCAGGAGAGCGTGACCCCAACGGGTGTAACACCAGCACCGGCACTGGCGCTGGCCAAGGGAGCAGCACAAACCAGGCAGATCGAGTGGCCTGATGGACTCTGGCTCAGGGAGCTGGAGCCAAAGGGATGAGTAAACAGAGGCCGAGCTCCACGAGGTGGTATTTAGGTGCAGACTAGCTGCCGGTGCACTATTACAAGCTCCACGTTAATTCGAGGTGTTGCTGCTTTTCCTGTTGCACAGGCAGCCACCAGCCTGCCCCACTGCACAGCTGGCGTGCAGACACCTTGGGGAGGCTCGGCTCCTGCCTCGAGAGCTTTCCCTTCAAATATATCCAGGTTGCTGCTCCAGCTCCCCAGGCATGGAGACCAGCCGCCCTGTTTCCTGCCCTGGCTTTGCACGGGGTGGGCACACCGAGGTCACCGAGCAGACCCCGATGTGCACGACGTGGTGTGTGGGAAGCTCCGGTGCTGCTCTTTCTGAGGGTGAGCTCAGTGCAACCACCCCACAAACACGGATTCTGGGGTGTGTTCCCCCGCGCGCCCATGGTGTCCTGGGACAGCTGATCACCAGTGCAGGACCAGTTCAGGACCAGTGCAGAACCAATACACCAGTTCAGGACCAGTGCAGAACCAGTGCACCAGTGCAGGACCAGTGTAGCAGGACCAGTGCAGAAACACTGTCAAATCAGTACACCAGTTCAGGACCACAGTGCAGAACCAACGCACCAGTGCAGAACCAGTGCAGAACCAGTGCAGAACCAGTGCACCAGTGCAGGACCAGTTCAGGACCAGTTCAGGACCAGTGCAGGACCAGTTCAGGACCAGTGCAGGACCAGTGAATCAGCGCAAAACCAGTACAGAACCAGTGCAGAACCAGTTCAGGACCAGTGCAGGACCAGTGTAGGACCAGTGCAGAAACACTGTCAAATCAGTACACCAGTGCAGGACCAGTGCAGGACCAGTTCAGGACCAGTACAGAATACCCGGGCTGCACTGGCAGTGAGTGCTCTTGTGCCCGTGCCCGTGCCCGCCCGCGCGGGGGCGCCGCACCCGGCCGCGTGGGGTGAGTGAGGGTGTGGGGTGCGCGGCCCCTTTAAGAGCCTTGCGGCCCGTACCAAAACAAAACGGCGGCGCCGCCATTGGCTGGGCGGTGGGCACGTGCCGCACAGCTGGTTTCCTGCGGCCGCGCGCCGGTGGCAGCCCCGCGGCGCCGCCGCCACGGCCCGGCCCGGCCCCGCCGCTGCCGCCGCTCCCCCGACACCGCCCTCGGGCTCGCGGGGCGGGACCCGCCGCTGCCGGGGCTCCGGGTGGCTGTACGGCCCGGCCCGGCCCGGCCATGGCGCACTCGGCACCGCTCGGCCTCCTGGAGCAGGGCTGCCCCATCCAGGTGGAGCACGATCGGAAGCGGCGGCAGTTCACCGTGCGGCTCAACGGTAAGGGGGGGGGGGCCCGGGGCTCCCCGGTGTCCTCACTGCTCCCTTCAGCCCCCGATTCTGCCTTCCTGGGATCCTCGGTACCTGCATCCCCCCGTTCTTCCCCTTTTCCCCCTCATTTTCCCTAATTTTCCCCCATTCCCTGCCCTCCCGGTGTCACTGTTGTCCCCTGGCACCTTCCCCTGCACACCCCCCTTGCTACTGTGTCCCCCCCGATACTCTCCTGAGCCCCCCCCCTCACCTTCCCCAGTGCCCCTGGTTCCTCTTGGTGCCCCCCACCCTTCCTGCTCCCCTAAAATCCTGGTCCAGGAGCTCTGGGGGTCTCTGGTGGTGTGGGGAGCCCTGTGCTGGCCTGGGCAGGTCTTTGTGGGGGGACAAGCCCACCCCCCCCAGGAGCAGGTGCCTTTGGATGACACGGGGGTGCCAGACCGGGTCAGTCTGGGGGGTCATCCCTCCGTCTGGGAGCCACTTGGTGGCTTTTCCTGGTGGGATTCCTACAGGGAAGCCCCTCAGGGGTGTGAGCAGCCCCCCGGTGCTGCGGGTGCTTGGTTGGGTCAGACCCCCAGCACGGAGCCAAGCTGCCACAAGCATCCGTGGGATGGGAGCTGCGGGGGTCTGGTGATGCGGTGACCCCCCAGCAGCTCTGTCGCGTATCGGGCAAAGCGAACAAAAAAGCGGGAGCTGCTGCCATCTCTTTATGGCACGTTGATTCCCTTCCAGACATCCTCCTAATGGATAATCCCAAATATTCAGTGATCCCAAGGTCTCTTCCCTGTCTGTTGTGCTGAGAACCAAACAGCCTCCTCGCTGCCCTGCCTTAAAAAAAAACTAAAATAAAATGGGTAGTTCAGAAATCATACAGACTGTAGGAGGCATTCGCAATAAAACAACAGGAATAGTCTGGATTTTATTTTAGACTCTTTTCTCCCCCCATCTTTTTTATTTTTTTTTTAATTTCAACCACTAATTACACAGTGCAGGCTGGAGGCTCAGCAGTGGTGGAGCCAGGAAGGAGGGGACGTGCGTGCTGGGTGCGGAGAAAACAATTTCGCTAACTGCTTATTTCAAAGAGAGATCAAACGAGGTCGCAGGTGACGGGTCCTCGCTGCCGTCGCGAGAGCTGTAACGCAGTGGTGGTGTCGGCAAAGGTCGGGCGTGCGCGAAAGAGAGAGGAGAGCCAAGGACCAAGAGTTGCTAGGGAAATGTAATCTTTTTATCGTGGTTTGCTGAATAAAACCTCTGCCAGCCACACCGTGGGCCGAGTAGCGTTCAGTGGCTGAGCAAGGACGAGTCTGGTCTGGGAGAGGATGAACTTTGAGAGCGGGAGAGTCACCCATGGTGGGAGTTGTGCATGAACCACAGCTTGGGGAAGCCACAGGTGTTGCAGGTGGATCCCAGTGATGGGTTTTTTTCTGGGAGTTCAGGGAGACCGAACCTTTTTTGTGGGCGTTCAGCACCATCCACGTAAGGAAGCCGAGCAGAGCAGCGTCCTGGTGTGACGGTATTCCTGCCGCTGGGCTGACTAACGTCCACGCGGGGCGGGTGATCCGTCTGTCCTCCTTAGGCATCTGCTGATAGTGGCCAAGCCCTGGAAGGTGCTCAGAAGATAACCATCTCTGTGGGATTGCGTGGCAGGGTATTTATTTCCTGTGCTGCTCTCTTCACCGCTCCCGCTCCCAGCACGATGAGCATCAGTGCTGCTGAACGCTCCGGCACGTTTTTCCCTGCAGCATGCGGGGAAATGACAAGAAATGGGCCAGGCGCAGATTTTAGATTCGGTGTGACCCACGTGTCCCTCTGAGCAGCTCACGGGTGGGCTCCAGGGTCAGCTTCAGCTGGATGTCCAGTGTGGGTGATCCTCTGGTGCGTCGGGCTTGCGGACCAAGGAGCAAGGCTTTGCTTGTCTCCAGTAACAGCCGGTCTCTGGGTGATGGCTTGGTGGTTTATGGTCGTGTGATGTCGGGCAGAAAGCTTTGCGATATATTCTTATGGAAATCCCTGTAGCAAGAGGCATGAGACACCATGAAAGCTGTGAACCAGTTGTGAAAGTGTTTGTTTTCAGCATTGCTCCGTGTTCCCCTCTGCGCCCCCATCTAACCTCCTGTTGGGACTCTCTCCTTTCGACAAGAAAGATTAATTGTGTTTGGTGTGTTTTGGGTTGCCCTGCCTTTCTCCTCTCTGAGCCCTTCAGCTGCACATGGCTCCTAAAACTAAACAGCTGCTTCACTTCAGCACGTGCCCTTTCTCTTTGCATCCCCAATGCAGAAGCGTTAGAAGCTGAAAGTAGAGCTGATTATAACCAGACCTGAGCGAGGTTCATTATCCCTCTGAGAGGAGGGTAGAAAGAAGCCCAACTGGATTTGCAATCGGTTGAGATGTGACTAACAGCACAAGCCAGCCAGAAACCTCCCTGTGCACTGACTGTGTTGGAAAACATCAATTTGTCAAAGCTAAAAACTGTCGTAGGAATCATATAGGCTGGTTTTGTCAGGAATAGTTGGGTTAGTTTTTTGGGTTTTTTTTTTTTGATCCAAGATAAAATTTCCGGTCAAGACAAGAAACCCAAGGAGACCCCCACCTCAAAGTAGCTGGGGGCCGGTCAGTCCAGCTGCTGGCACAGCTGCTCGGGGCAGGGGAACGGCACTTTGAGCAGTGGCCTCATTGACTCCTTGGAGCCCATCGAACTCGTCAGAGCTCTCTGATGGGGAGACGGGCTCACTGCATGGACCAAGCGGCTCCAGTTCCTTGGGGATGCTCAGGCTTCTTGCCCACCCGTGCTCCCGTTCATCCAACACGTGGGTACAGCGAGCCGCACTTCCCAAACCTCCTGCTCCTCCCCAGCTGGGTTTGGGCAGCATCCAGCGGCTGGAAGCTCCTGCTTTGCCTGCAGGAGATCTGGGTCTCGGGAGCTCCTGTTTGGGAATCTGGGCTTGGGTGTATCAGGAAAACCAGAGCAGGCTGTGCCTCGGTGCTTTCCTCGCTGCCGGGACAGATGCCCTCCAGGAGGGCAGAGCCGCTGCATTCGCAGCGGGGACGAAGGGATCTGGCCACCAGACACAGCATCAAGAGGTCCCTGTTCTCCTCCTGTGCTGCAGTTGAATCGAGAGAGCTCCTAAACAGGAAACTGCCTCAAACCAGCGTGCCCCCCCGCCGCCCCTCCTGCACACGAGGCCCCTCGGCGCGGGCTGCGCCGTCTCCGCTCGGTGCTATCTGTTGTGCTCTGTTGTGTTTTTCTCTCCGTAGTAACGTGCCGGTGGCTCCCGGGGGAGTGAGGCCAGCGTGCAGCGAGCCCCAGCCTGGGATGCACGCGTTCCTCGGGACATCTTGTCCTCTCGGCTCTCCCCACGCCCAGCTTTCGGTGGCTGCCTCTCAGCTCAACAGCCAGAAGAGCCAAGCTGCTGCCTGCCTTTGGGCTTTCCTGCGTCTGAGAGGGGGAGCAATGGGGCTGGGGTCTGCTCTGTCCTGCCTTGCTCTGGGGGAATGGCTTTGCAGCAGTGCCCCGGGGAGGCTGGAGCTCAGAGGCTGCCTACAAAGGGTGGTGAGAGCAGAAACTGGCCTGCAGGCAGCAGCCCTGCTCCCACCCCAGGCACACAATGGTGTGTTTATTGTGGGCTGGGACCGGAACAGAGGGACAGGGAGAAGGGCTTGGGGTGGAGGATGAGCCCTGCTGTGCTGCTGGTGCTGCAGCATCCCCTCACTGAGCAGGTGCTGTGCATGACCTGGGAGAGTGGACCAGCAAACAATGGGCTGGAACGGGATGTCTGTGTCTTCCCAGCGTCCCTTCCCCAGCTCTGTGCTGGGTTCAGGCTTGATGCTCGTTCCTCCAAGGCTCACAAGCCACCCGTCTTGTCTGGCGTTGTGGCTGAGCCTGCCCGCTGTCCGCCCTGCTTGGGTCGAAGCTCTGTGCCCCTAGTCCTGGTGGAAACCCTCCACGGAGAGCAAGTTTAGACCTGGTCTGTCTCTTCCCCTTCCTTGTGCACTCGATTCGAGGAGGGCTGGGACCCAGCTGTGCTGCCATTGCTGCCGTTTTCATCATTCAGCCTCCTCTTGCTCCTCTTTCTTGCTGTGCTGATTTGCATTGACTCAGACTTCCTCGCTCACGGTGGCCTTGAAGCCGAGGCGCTGTGCAGGGGAGCGTCTGCAACTCCCAACATCGTGATCAGGCTGATGGGGTGCTGCTCGGGCCAGCCGGGACCTGAGCCTGTTTGCCAAGCTCAGCCCGTGCAGGCTGATAAAATCCCTGCCCCGAAGTCTAAGGGGGTGAGACGGCTTGCGGCGTCCCTCTTATGCCATGTTTTGGTGTGATTCTGGCTTGTGTGCCCTCTCTTTTTTGGGGCGAATGCAGCAAGCTGGGGCTGGGCTGCTTCCGCAAGGGGTCGGCGCTGCTTCCAGCCCCCCCAGCTTTGCCGTGTTCCCTTTGCTGGGGCAGCCCACCCGTCCCCAGGGTACGGAGCAGCAGGGCTTCTTCCAGCATCGCTATTGCAGCAACGTGCCTCTGCTCCCCCATCTCCTCCCTCTGGCCCTGGGGAGGCTTTTTGGTGGGAAAACAAGGGTTACACCTGGAGCTGCTCACGGGGAGCCCAGGATCAGTCCTGGTTTGGGGGTGCAGCCTGCTTTTCCCAGAGTCTCTGGGCGCCAGTGAGGATGATGTGGAGAGGATGTGCAGGGCAGCTGTTTTTGAAGGAAACACGCTTTCCGCCAGCCGGTCCTTCCCCTCCCTTTGTGAGCTGCTGGCCAGCTTCAGTGTTGCTCGGCAGACAAAGAGGGATCTCCATCTCCAGGAGAGGCTGTTCGTGCAGGACCTGTGCCGTGAGCCAGCATCGCTGCAGAGGCAGGGCTGCCGTGAGCACACAGCCCGACAGCAGACAGTGGAGAATCCAGGTGGGATGATTTCACGAGGCTGAAATCCTTTTGGATTGCAGCTTGTTTCTCCTTTGTTGATCAGGGCTTTTTCCCCACCTCCACCCCCCAGGGCAGTGCAGTCCCTTGCATCCAGCCATGCCCAGTTTATGGGTCTGGCTTGGTACTTTCTTGCCTGGAGAGCCTGCAGGGTGTATTTGCGGTGACCTTTAAGCATAACTTTAAGCTGTCCCCATCCATCCGCTCCTCCTGCAGCCCCAGTGCTCAGTTTGTGGCTCTGCATCACCCACTGTCCCAGAGACACGGGATCAGGAGATGCTCGATGTATCCCAGCCCTGGGGCTGCACAGGAGTGGGGGTGCAGCAGCGATCTCCTCCCAAGCCATCGGTGTCACCTGCAGGGCCCACACCAAACTCTGCGGTGTCCCCAAGTGTCCCTGATTCCATGCGCTGGGTGGCTCAGGGTCCCATCACCGAGGCGAGCTCATAGAGATGCATTTGTGTACTTGGCTGAACCGGGATGTTTTTCTGAACTGGGACCAGTTTCCCACAGCGTTGGTGGCACTGGCTTTCTCTGCAGAGCTGGTTGTAAAATCCTTTGGGCTCGGCGTGTGTTCGTCTGCATGTGGGTGGCACCCTGCAGCTCGCGTCCTGGCTGGGGTTTTGTGATGCTTGCAGAGGGAAAGTCCATCCAGGGCAGATCCGGGATTCTTCCAAAGCTGCATCATCTTCTGCTTGGAAATGTGTTTTTGTGGGACTTGCTTCTGTACGGATCGTGCAGTCTGGGATCTGTAGGGAGACTAAAAGAGTTTGGGTTGTTGGTGAGCTGGAGGCAGAGAGGGACAGGACTGATGCCTCTGAGTGCTGGGGGGGCTGGCAAGGAGGGAAATTATTTCTGTCCCCCCAGGAATAATGTTGGCACTAGAACAAGAAGGTAGAAACCAGCAGGAATAAACTCGGGCTGGAAATGCACAGGTTTCTATCCAACGTAGGAGGATTGAGTTTCTGCCTAAAAGGAGCAGGAACAAAAGCTTGAAGCTGCTTCTCTTGAACCACTGAATTCGAGTGGTCTCACTTCTAGTGTCTCTCAAGCACAGGGATCAGGGGAACTGGGTGGGAGTTGTCAGCTGAAATGCAATAAAATAAAGTGTTTTGAGCTCGGCTGAAGCACACAGTAAACGCAGGTGAACACTGCAGCCCTTCACCCTCCCGTAAGCGTTGGAGGGAAAGGAAAGGTTTCCTTTATTTTAGTGGAGCTTGTCTCTTTGGAAGCTCGCTTTTCTGAAACTCACCTTTAATTTCTAGAGGGTTTCTGTATTTAAATGTTTGCTTTTGCATTGAAGACTGAAACTCGGGTTCTGCAGATGAAGCCAGAGGGGTGTTATTAGCTCTCCTCTGATTTACACGTGTGCTGAAACTTCTTTTTTCCTGGAACTGAACTGCTGTGAGAAAGGTCAGGGTGTCGCAACAGGAAGCCTGCGTGTGTGTGCGCATGTGGACGGGTGTGCACAAGCTCCCTGCCCGCGCTTTCCTGTGTGGTTGTGGGATTCGTCTCTCCCAGCATCTTCCCCAAAATGTGTCTGGCCAAATGCTGCAACACCAGACCAAGAGCTCTCCTCCTGTTTTACGTGCCACAACAAAAGCCATGCTGCAGAGAGACAGGATTTGGCTGTTACCTGGGTCAGCCTTGTCCTGCTCTTCCTGCTCCGCTTTTTGCTCTCTTCCCCCATCAACACATCCCACCCCTCCTGCCAGCTGCTTTCCTACCCTAAATGTGTTGTGTTGGCACATTGGCCCTTGATTCAGGGCTGGGCAGAAAAGGTCCAGAGGCTTGGAAAAGCCAAGCAGATCTGCCTTTGCTCCCACCTGGGGGGGACCAACAGAGACGTCCAAATGTTGCAAAAAGCAGAATCTCTTGTTGAGGCTTTCCAGTACGTGAGACATGCTTTAGAACCATAAAGCGAGCTAGCCCGTGCTCTAGAACCACCTCCCTGCCAAACCCCCAACTCCAGAGCTCATACCTGCACCAACTGCACCAGCATCGCCCCAGCTCCACCAACTGGGAAGGCCTTGGGATGTCTCAAACATCTTGGCTGTACAAATGCAATAGGCAATATTCCTACTTCTTGCTGAAAAGCAGCAAAGAACGCACCAAGGGCTTTACTCCCCTCACTAACCAAGGACAAACTTTTGCTTAACAAGGTCGTTGTCCCCAGCTCAAAGGCACCAACAGAGAAAGTTCAGCCAAAGTGAATTCAACACAGGGGCTGCACCACCACCCACCCAACTGGTTGAAAAGTTTCACGCTGCCCTTCCCCCTCTTATTAAGGGGACACCCCTCTCTGCTTCCCGTGCTCATTGGAGAAAGGCGGAGAGCTGAGAGCTGTTGTCTGTGAGAGGTGAATAAACAAAGAGCAGGCTGCACCCAGCACCTGAGGACTCCTGAGGGGCTGACAGAGGCTGACAGACCCCCTTCTCTCCTTTTCCTTTCTCTTTTCTCTTCAAGCATCTCTTGATTTCTCTCTCTGGCACGTACGGGAACACCTGAGGTTTATGCCAGCTCCTTTTGGGGCTCGTTCAGCAGGTTTCCTTATTGTGATCAGTGATTGTTCATTCTAATGCTGAGAAGTGATGGCAAGTTCTGTAAGCGGTTGTGGTTTTTAGTATTGTTGGTAGTTGTGCTGCTGTCACATTGCTGTAAGTTTAGGTGCTGTCAGTGGGTGATGGTGCTGTTGTTAGGAGTTGTCTTTACCAAGTCATTTGTTTTTTGTAACTGTTACATTTTGACATTTTACATCCCACATTTCCCTTTTTTCCTAGAGATTATACACATCAAAGTTATACACTGGTATTCGATTGTTTGGTGTTGTTTCACCTTTATTTGCCCCAAGGGGATCCATAGAACCTCCACGAACCCTACTCGCCCCCACCCCAGGGTGGTCTATGAGCTGGACACAAACCCCAGCCTGTGGAACAGACCCAGACCCTAGGGCCCAGCCCCAGGTCTAACGTCGCCAGCAAGCACGTTACTTTCCCCTTTCCGAGTACAGGGATGAGAACATCCTGAGCCTCACTCCTCTCTCGCATCCCCCAGGTTGCCACGACAAGGCGGTGCTGCTCTATGAATATGTGGGGAAGCGCATTGTGGACTTGCAGCACACGGAAGTACCGGATGCCTATCGAGGGAGAGGAATAGCCAAGCACCTCGCGAAGGTACAGCCCCCGCCGCCCCTTCTCCCCTGGGCAGAAGCTGTCGCCATCGCGGCCACAGACCCCTTGCGTTGGCGTCACACGTATGCCCCACGCGAACCATCCCCGCTCCGGTGGGAGATGGGGGCTGCTGGCGGGGCAGATGGAAACCCATGGGGAGATATTCCTGTTTCTGGTGGTGAGAGGGGCTGGGGGAGTGCCAACACGTCCAGCCACTCGCCCAGGCTCGGCCCTTGCCTCCCTCCTCACACCCACCTCGCAGGGGCTGATGCAGTGTCTCTCCAGGGACCGGACCCCTCACCTCAAAGCTTCAAGGTCCTCGTGAGCCCTTTTCCTGCCTTGGGCCCTGCTTTTGAGGAAGGAATTGCTGAGGAGGGCAGAGGAAGAGAGAGCACGGTGGTGGTGGGGGCTGTGGGGTGATGCTTTGGGGTTACAGCTGTTCCCTGGTGCTGAAACCAGGAAAAATGGGTGACAAAGGTGGCCTCCACGGGATGTGGCTGGGTCACCTGCAGTGTCCACCCAGCTGGATGTGTTGAGGGTTACCCAGGGGGTCCCTGCACTCCTCTGGTTAAACTGGGGACCCTGTGGCACTGTGGAGGCTGTGGCAGGGTGGCCGTGCTCTCCACCCAGCCCTGACCCTCCGCCTGCCTCACGCACGACGGCAATCTGCCGCTTCCCCCAGCTGCATGTGGGGCATGGGAGTTTGGACCCCTGGGAGGTTTTGGAGGAGAGCGTAGGCTGGAGGTGCTGGTTGTAACCCATCCGTTTTCCCTGGTTGGTTGCAGGCAGCCCTGGACTTCGTGGTGGAGGAGGACCTGAAAGCTCACCTGACGTGCTGGTACATTCAGAAGTACGTCAAGGAGAACCCGCTGCCGCAGTACCTGGAACACTTGCAGCCTTAAGGCAGGACAGCTCTGACACCAGCATGCCTGTCCCTGACTGTTCAATGCGGCCTTCGCTTCTCTGCGGTCTCAGGAAACCCCCTCCCACACTCACAATTCCCATTTATTTTTTTTAAGGGCGTCCATGTGGTGCATGAGTGTGGGCACGACCTCCTCCTCTCCGCCCACCTGTGAGCATGGCTGCGGCCATTGGGCCAGGCTGGCCCCAGGCACGCGTGGTGTCCCCCCGGCGCTCTTCTTCCCAAGCCATGCTGTGGAAGAGGATGAGTTTTTCATCAAACTCCATCACAAGACCAGGGGATGACTCACTCTGCGCCTCATCCTCTCCCCTCCGCTTGGCGACAGCTGTGAACTTGCTGGGGGATGTTGGTTAGGGGTGGTCGGGAGGTACCGGCCCCCCTTTCCTCCTGGCAGCCGGGGGAGATGCTGGGGATTACGCCGTGTGGGACAGAGGGAGGTGCTGGAGGAGCCCCAGCCCCGTGGAAGATTCATCCCCCACAGCATCCGCTGGGCACCAAGCCTTGCCCAAGCCCACGTGGGGCACGGGTGAGAACATGTGGGCTGTGGGGGTGTTTCAGGGGGGGCTTTGCTGCACCGGCTGTGGAGATGCTGGGATGGTGACACCTTCTGAGCCTGGAGACAGGAGCCGTGTGAGGAGTGGGCTTTGGTCGCGGGGGCTGTGGTAGAGCACACGCAGCGTGAGCGTGCAGAGGAGGAAAGGCAGCTGAGTCCCAGGCGCTGCTCCCCAGAGATGCCAGCTCCTGCCCAGCCGTCTGTACACAGCCCAGCGCGGCTTCCCCGCGGGGTCGCGGGCCGTCGTTCCTGCCTCTGCTCCCTGCTGTTGGTGCTGACTGGGCTGGTATGGACGCAGCCTGTGCAGGAGAACACCAGCCCCACCGCCAGCCCTGGCCTAAGCAGCGAGGGGACATGTCGTGCTTTTGCAGGCACCAGGGTGGTTTCCTGCAGCTGAAGAGAAAGGCCTCCCCCGATCTCCCTTGCCTCCAGCTCTGCACCCCTGTCTGCACCCCAGATTGTAAGGCCTGAGCCGTCATTGCATCCCGAGAGCAGCGGAGGTGAGGCCTCCAGGACCTGGTCCTGCCCATCTCCAGGGCTCGATGCTGGAGCCGCCTGTCTCCGCATGGATGCTGATCACTTCTCACTGCCTTTGGGAAGAAGCCCTGGCTCAGGACACAACCTGTCTGCTCACAGACCTCCTCACAGCTCCAAGCCCTCCATGGGGTCCTTGGCCAGCAGCAGGGAAGGATGCCCTCGCCTCGCGCTGTTACCTCTGCGGATGATGACCCCGTAGCCCAGCGTTGCCGCAGTCGGATGTGGCGGTAGCACCGTGACGGCAGGGCGCTGCCTGGCTCCGGCTGGGTGCCTGTCCTGCCTTGCCGAGGCTTTGCAGGGCCTGAGTTAGACCCCAGAGCATCTCCCCCGAGCTCTGGGGATTTTCAGTGTCCCAGGGCTGGGCTGCAGTGGGGGAGATGGTGCTGCAGCCAGACAGAATGAGATGAAGAGCCTTTCACCTGGAGGCTGAATCCAGCCCTACCTTATGTCTCAGCAGGGACTAACGCTTACAATCTGTGCCACAGACTGAACGAAGCCCCGGCCAAGAGGCAGCTCAGCTTTCTCCCAGAGCCCTGCGCAAAGTCTGTGCCGGCAAAGGCAAAAGCTCCTGTAACCATCTCTCCTGGTTGGGTTGGTCAGAGATGGAGATCCTGTGCCTAATCTCAGCCAGGAGCTGTTCCTCCTGGCCACTGGCTCGAGGTGAAGTCCTGCCGCCTGCCTGTGCACGTGGGCTGCCCACAGGCTGGAGTAAAACCTCCCAAACTCCATCCCTGCCCTGCCACACTGCAGGCTGCCCGTGTCCATCCCTGCCTGAGGAGGGACCTGTGCCCGGGGCAGACCCATCTCCAGCTTGTGCTGCTCAGGAGAGGCATCGGGCTCAGCCCTGCTGCTGCCTCAAGCTTGCCCTCTTGCTGCCTCTTTCAGCCTGGCTGCAGCCTTCAGGCTGGCTTAGAGGGACTGGGAAAGGGTTGCAGGTAATGAACTAAAGAAAAAGGGTTCAAGAAGAAATCTGGGCTGCTAAATGTTCATCCTTTAATATGCAAAACACACTTCAATGTCTAGTTACAGGAGCAAGGCTGGCTCTGTTACAGCCAAATGATGACAGAACCATCGCTGCTCTTGATCCCAAGGTGAAGGTGAACCGTCTCCTCTCCTGCAAGCCAAGATAAGACCGTCATATCTTTCTCACAGAGGGGCTGGGTGCTTGGAAGAGATGTGTGCCTGGTTGCCTCGTGGAAGCAATAGTACTGCAAGCCTCTGCCCTGGTTTTTTGCTCATTTCCACTGTGCGTCAGTTCCCAGAAGTACTCCGTTGTGTCCGCTGCATGAGAGCAGCTTGCTGGAGGGTGTGCTGTGGTCGCTGCACCGGCAGCGTCCCAGCATCCAAGCCTGGCCCTGGAGCCCTTCATGCTGCTCTGGCAGGAACCTCGTGCTTCCCAGCGCTGGATCACAAGTGCCAATCGCTGCCTTAAATCAGGCACAGCACATGGTTTTGCTGCTGCTTCCCTTCGAGGTGCTACAATCCCTCCGGTGTCTGACCTGACGGAGACGTGTGCCGGTGTACATGCCAACCATTTCACTGCTGTGCCCATCCTCCACCCCAGCCTTCCCTTCCCCGTGGTCTTTGATGTTGGCGAATAGCAATACCCACAGGTCACCAGCGATGCCGCGGTCCACAGGGCTCCTGTGACCTGGCACTGCCGGGCAGGAGATGGCTCGAGGTCCCTTGGCGTTGGGCAGCCCTCCCTCCTGCCTCTCCACCAGCCGCCCTTTCCCAGCTTGTCTTTGCAGGATGGAGCTTTGAGTCCTGCGCTGCCCCTTGGTGCTGACTAACCCTGGAGGAGTTGGGGATTCTGGACTTTCTCCAGCAACAGGAGAGTGGAAGTGGTTGGGTTGAATATTGAGGTCCCCAAACCCATTTGAACTACAGACCTTGGTGGGTGAGGAATTGCAGATTGCTGTCAAACCTGCTTCCACATCGCCCAACTTGAAACACCCCCTCCCTCGTCCACTTTCCAGCGTTGTCTTCCTCTATCCAAGGTTTCCATTCTGTTGAATTCAGTCGTTACGATGTGCCTTTCCTTCTCAGGACCTGTTACAAATGACCTTTCTGCTTTTGTTTATGTCTAACATTTATCTTTATCCCTCTCTCTGTCATACTATAAAACATGAACATATTGCATGGAGTACAATACAATAAAAAGTGTGGCTTAACTGACCTGCCGTGGTTCACTGTGCCATGCTTGGTGGCAGCAGGAGGACGTGCCTGCAGAACCAGGGGACTTTGGGCATCCCCAGTTCTGTCACCACTGGGCTGGGTCGCTTTGGCAGAGAGCCTGTCTCACAGGTCCTGTCAAATAACTGCTCTTGGGTCCATGTCCAGGGTATGATTTTTGTTGCCGTGTATTTATTTTCTACATAAATGTAAACTTTATCTCATTCTCTAAAAACACACCCTCTAGGAAATCTAACCCCAGATCTCTTAGGCAGCAACTACCCTTCATCTGTATCTTGGAGGTGAGAGAAAAGGGAGAAGTTGGCAGATCTGCACATCACTGTACTCAGCAGCAACTCTCTTACTGCCTAACATTCTCATCCAAAAAAATTGAGAAAATAATACCTCTCCCTCACGGGGAAGAGGATCTTGTGTAGGAATCCCATCCAGGCTGTGAGGACGATGGAGGGTCCATAAGACCCTTGTGAGGTTCAGGACGAAGGTGCTCCCTGTGACCCGTAGGCATCCACTCTTCGTCTTTTTCACCACCTAACCTGGGTGCTGCCTGCAGCACCCTTCTCCCATCACAGAGCACCTCGGAGCTGGATCCTGGCTGAGCCCAGCATGCTCCCATTGCAGGTGAACAGGGAGGCATGGAATTTTATTTCAGGTCCTAGGACTGGCTGACCTCGTGATGACGGCGTAGAGCTTGAGGCAAGTGGGATCACAGCTGGTCCCTCTCCTTTGCTGGCTGAGCCACCCCTGCTCACGCTCATCAGTCCTGTCTTGAGATTTCAGGCCAAACAGTCTTCAGGAGCAAGCACTCAACATTTGTGTTCATCAGCTTAAGATGTTTGAAAGCATTAAGGTATGAAAACACTTAAATAGCCAGCCGGTGGAGGTGGGCAGGCGACTCAGAGACACACAAGGCGCTTCCTTCCTGGGACCAGCACTCCTCGGCCCTGGGAGCGCAGCCCAAGCGCTCGGTGCTCGGGCTCCCAGCACAGTGTGTTTACGTTGCCTCCTAAAGCTGGGTGCAAGGTATGGAGGCTGAGGCTGGAATTCCAATAACTGAAAATGCCAGGGCTGGGGGGGGGAAGGCAGGGAGAAGGGGCGCAGCTTATCTAGTTATGATTTGATCCAATGTGACAAATGACAAGCGGCCCTTGGGCTGCAATTCGAGCAGGCAGGAGCGTGGGTTTTGTTCCTCTAAAGAGCCAGCGCAGGAGGTTTGGGTTATAGCATGAAGCTGGGCTGGTGCTGGTAACACGTTCTGTTTACATTCCACATTCCAGACAGTCCGATGCTCCAGTCTGCCCCGGCAATGCTGCCGCTCGGCCGCACGCTCTGCCAGGCTGGGCATGCTTCCCAAACACCTCTTGTTTGTGCAAAGGCACCATTTACCTCCAGCAAAAGACCTGACCCCCAAATTACAGCTGAGAAAGTAGGGGGGCATGAGGGCCCTGCGGTCTGGAAGCGCAGCCTCGCGATGCCTGGGGAGGAGGAGAGCGCCATGGGTTTATTCTCTTTAGTTACATTACATCACTTGGAAATAACGTTGTCAAAAAGAGGCTTTTTCTAGGAATGGGAGATGCAAAGAGTGCCGCTTTCTTCTGAAATGCACCAGCAGGCTGGAGGAGGGCTGGTCCTGCTAAGGGGGAAAACAAATTCCTGAGAAAAAGTCCCCTCTCCTGGGAGGAGTCAGGCGGGGAGCTGGAAAGGGCCCTGGAGGGGCACAAGGATCCCCAACATCCACCAGCCAAGCACTCTGGCACAGGTCCCCTTGGGTGGCCCTGCTGTGCTGGGGGGCAGCCCCTGGGCCAGAGGCTGAGGATGGGGGGGCAGGTCCTGGGACACCCCCACAACACGTTCAGCATCAGCTGCTGCTGGATCCACGGGAAACCTGCCACCCTGGCCAACCTGCCTTGTGCCTTCTAGGGAAGCGTTTGGCTATAAACTTTTTCCTCCTCAGAGAAGCAGCAGCGGCCGAGCCTCCCTCTTCCCTGCTCCTCTTCTAGAACTGACTGAAGGGGATAAATTTGCCCCAACAAAGGCCCGTCCCTGTGCTGAGGCGGTTCCTCCTCCGCCTGCGAACGGAGATCGCGCGTTTCTTTCTGAAACAAGGGAAGCAAGGCACTCCTCAAGCTCTGGAGAACTTCTGTGCCCCGCAAGACCTCCCCCGCTGCTGCCCACAGCCCCCTCCCCAGCCCGCACCCCGCGGCGCAGGCCCCATCCTGGGCCGCCCCCCTCCTGGCGGGGCCGCGGGGCAGGCCGGGACTCGCCGCGGCGCTCCTCCCACGGCCGGCCCGCTCGCGTCGGGTCTCGCCGGAGGAAGAGGCCGGGACAGGGGCCGAGCCGAGGGCCGTGGGGCTGCCCTGTCCGCCGCAACCGAGCGCTGGTGACGGGGCCGCCATCCGCGCTCCCGCCGCACTCCCCCGCACCCGCCCAGGGGACTACGCCTCCCAGGAGCCCTCGCGGCAGGGTGGTGGCGCGGGGCACTGTGGGAGTTGTAGTCCTCACGTGGGCTCGCTCCCGCCCGCTGAGTGGTTCCTGCTGCCCCCACGCACTACATTTCCCGTCAGGCAGCGCGGCGGGCCTGGGGTCCGCTGGCGGAGACATTTGCGAGGCGAGTGTCTCCAAGATGGCGGCGTGGGGAAGGAGGCGCGCTGGCCCCGGCAGCACCAACAGCGGTGGTGGCCGGGAGAGGTGAGCTGTGGCTGGGGTGGAGGCTGCGGGGCTGCTGGGGCGCCTCGGGCGGGCAGGGAGCGAGAGGAGGTGGGCTGCAGCCGCCCAGGGCTCCGCACGACCCTGAGGCAAGGGCGGGGGCCCCGCTGAGGGGAGCGTGGCCGGGCAGGGCGGGCCGGGGACGCGGCCCCGATGAGGTGAGGCCCGGGCGGTGGGACTCGCCGCGGCTGGCGGTGTTCCGCTGTGGGCGGGCGCGGGGAGGGGGCTGCGGGGAGGGCCGGGGAAGGTCAGCGCGGCCCGCAGGGTGGCGGTGGCGGCGGCCGCAGCGTTTCCCGCCCCGGGGATGCGGCGCTGAGGGCCGGGGTGGAGGAGGGCCAGCCCTGGGGAGGCTCCTTCCCCGGCTATTTTTAAAGGCGGTAAGGGCAGCGCCGAGTCCTCCAGGGTGACCTCCTTCTGCGGGCGGCCGCCGCGGTCCCGGCCGCTTGGGGGTTCCGTGCGGAGCCGCCGCGTTCCCCCGATCCGCGGGGCCGGGGCGGGCGGCAGCGGCCGGGGCGGGCCCGGTTGTCGCCTCGGCGGTGGCAGAGAGCTCTGTCCCGCTCTCTCTTGGCCTCTCTCAGGACGGAGGAGCAGCTAGGACATGCTGGATCTACCCGCGGAGTAGCTGTAGAAGTTTGGGAACAATAAAACAGGATAAAGAGACAGAGGAAAATCTTGTTGAGCTACTTTAAAATCTGTATGCGCCGTCCTTTGCCTACTTAAAATGTCTAGTTGGATCCTGACTTTCCTTACGTTGGCGTTTTCCCTGTTTTGCCCCAGGGCTGGCTGATGTAACCAGCCGAAAGCTGCTGCGTTTTTATTGTGAGTTTTCTTTTGTCCTGCCGCCTTACCTAGAGACTCTGATATCTCATTTTTTCCTGTGGCTTTTGCTTCGTTTTATTGCCTTGCTGTAACTCAGCAGTATGATTTTTGAGGGTGTTAATCCTACATAATGAAGGAGAGTCACAAGTAGCCCTTAACATTCGGGTGCTAATGTGAAATGCAGGAATGCTGTGTGGGGGGAGTTTAAAAAGTAATTGAACTGGAAGAGCCGATGGAATTACTGCATCAGTGTAGTTTATGTAAACAACTAAGAATACCCTAGAGCTCGGTGTGGTAGTGGTAAAGCTGTCTGCACACAGTGCTGGCACCTGCCCCCGTGCTAACAACAGGAGGTGTGGAGTTTTCGTGTGGCAGACCTGTCCTCCCAGCAGAAATGAAGAAAAAAATACAGAAAATTGCACTTAATAACTTCAATGGTAGTTATTCTACCAGGATGAAAATTGATGCAGACTTAAAAGTGAGTTGTTAACCTTGCAACTTACTCTGTGAACTATCCAATAATCTAATTGGAGTTTCGGGTGACTTTTAAAGCAATGATTACTCTTGATCTTATGATCAGAAATACTTATTCGTAAACATGAATTACTTCATGAACCTGCTGCACGTATTTCCAGTGGTGATGAGAAGTATATAGCTGAGTATAAAAAATCCCAGAAGTGACACAGCAGAACAACAGGTACGGCATGGACCAGTGTTTCACAATCCCTGTCAAAAGGTGTCTAGGTGTCATCCTGTACGAACGTGACGGAAGATCATACTTCTGGTAGGTGCTGGGTGATGTCAGTGAGGTACTGCTTCTGCCCTGCAGTTGCAGAGCTGGAGATACGCGCCACTGGGCCTCTGCCTCTCGCCATCAGTGGCTAATCCCAAATCCCACCTACTGATCTGGTTTGACTGCTGGCAACGCAAGTTGTGTAAAAGGCAGTGCTGACAGACCTGATGTCATCAAACGATGACATATGCTTTTTATACGGTGAATACAGTTTTCTTACAGTGGGCAGGATTCTTGTGCAAAGACACATTCCTTTGAACCGAATATGCTAATAGAGCTTTCTTATAAATGAGCTCCTTCAAGAAATTTTTACAGTTGTCAGCCACTGAGTCTAAAAGGCATCTGTGTGTTGGGAGGTGATGTGAGGAGACTCGGTAGTGGATAAAATACTGTCTGCTATTAGACTAAACCAGCTTTCATTAAAAAAAAAAAAGCAAGTTTCTCTGTGGAGATTGCATCCCTTCATAAATTACTTTATTGGTACAAGGAAGTCTGGAATTGGTCACAAAGTGCTTTTAGTCCTCAATAGGACTAAATGTAAGGACATGAATTTCAAAGGGTCTTGGCTGTGAACTCCCGTTGGCTCTCTGGTGGTGAAATAATAAAGAGAATAACCCAAAACACTGAAGAGGATCAACTAAATATTTGTTTTTCTTCATTCTGGATAGACTCTTTAATGGAGACTGTCTAAAGGGAATTGTTAATCTGTAGACCAAAACAACTTTTTTATACAGAACAGACACTGAATTGTCCTTGGTGTTTTTGTGTAAAATTCAGCACGATGACCGCCAGAACCCAAGACAGAATGCCATTTGTTCCCCCGGGAGATGTTCTAACAAACTCCAGAAAGAACAGCTTTAATGTCATCACCGCTGCTTGCATTGGCTTCTTTGTGCCCTTAAAGAGGTCTCTCCTTTTGCTACCTGCACTGCTCAGGGTTCTGGTGCTCTGTTTGCTTACAGCAATGATTGACCTATTTCCATCAGCCTGGCTAATCATTAGTTGGCTTAAAATTGACACCTCTCTTTGCTCTGGGGGCTGGAGTTTTTTGTTATGGTCTGGTGATGTTTTCCTTGGTGTTCTCTTCCCTGACTGAGGCTGCTTGAAGATCTCACCTGTATTCCTCTGTTCCCTTTCCTATTTGTATTTAAGGTTTATCTTTTGAACTGAAATCTTGCTTTATTGCTGTGATTTTTCCTGTTCTTCCTCCACTTTAATGCGTGTATGGAAAACGTGTTGAGAGTGGCCTTTAAGAAGGCACAGGCCTGACAGCCGTGGCTAATGGCCCGAGACTGGCAGATCGTGTGGACGTTCAGCAGAGAAACAATTCTCCAGGTGTGTGAGCTCCGAGGTGTGAGTACTTTCTGCGTGCCGTATCCCGGAGCCTCCCGAGTAGGAAAACACACTGTTGAACATGACTTTGTGGGGGAGTACTTCACTGAGAATTAAAGCCAGACCACAGCTCATCCCTTAATCTGGAAATTAAATTAAGTTTCAAGAAAGATTTATGCAGGGGGAGGGAAGTTTAGCTTTTGAATTTGTCATGCCTTGACTTGATGGACTTACTGAAGCTTGGCTGAGATGCTAATCATGACCCCCGGCGCTGAGCGTGGGCCATCAGTGAGGTCCTTTCTCTGCTGTTCACTTGCACGGCCAGCATGACGTCCCTCTGCTGCATGGCTGAACTAGATTTTGTGTGTCTGTGTGCTGCTTGCGACAGGCGTTATCACACTGCTGCAAGCCTCTCCTTTCTTACTTTTTTAACTGCTCATCAGACTGGTCTTCATTGACTGTTCATCTGAGTGTATGTTTGCTGCTCTGAGCAATACTGTTGTCCAGGAAGTTCTAAAAAAACCCAAATTTACTTGGCCTATGTGTTATGGGAGGGGTTTGAAAAGAACCTTTTTTGCACAGAAGTGTACCTGTGCTTTGTGCAGATTGAGTTTGTTTCTAATTGTGATTCTGAACATTTTGCAGAACTGAGATAGTTGGACCACTTGAAACCCTCGCCAACAGTCTGTCTGGCAGACTGAGGAACAACATTAGGCTGAGAGCACCAAACTCGTGAGGCTCGGCGATTCTCCCCTCACAGTGGTAGAAGGATGCTGGGGTTTCTTCCAGGATGTTGTCATCTGCCTTGTTTTCAGCACTTGGTTCATTTGTTTCTCTTTTTGCCAGTTGGCACCTGGCAAAACAAAGTCTTTTCCCATGGAGTGGTGTTGTGCCTCTTCCTTAGAAGGTGGTTTATTTCCTCATCCATAAAGACTATGCCATTGAAACTTACATTTAAGAGATAAGCTGCGGTTTTCGGGATGCAGCTAGGAGACTCCTTCCAAGCTGGAGGCAGAGAAATGGAGCTGCTTTGAGGGCTGCAAGTGAGGAAACTATTGTTCAGCCAGCTGCAGCACCCCTCTCCTGGTGCTCTCCGATATTCCCATGTTAGGAAGATAATCCAAATGTAATTTGAAGCTTGCCCTATAGCTGAGACAGACGCTTCTGCCCCTCCTGCTGGTGGTAGCTCTGCTAACTGCTTCCTTATTTATAACTTTGGCAATACCAAAATTTTACATCAGTGATTTTTTAAAAAAATAATTATCATCTTGCTACATCAAACAGTTGAGAATACTGTCACACTCCCCCATCTGTGCGTGCAGTTGGCACCAGGATTGAGACACGTAAAATTTCTCAAGTACAGAATGCAGGAAGCTGCAGTAGAGTGAACTGTTTGGATGGAAGGTCCAGAACTATTCTTACAGAACAGTTGGACAACTTTTTAACATCTCCCTCTTTTTTGGGCTGGGAAGACAGGTCCTGGAAAATCATTTGATTCAATAATATTACCAAGGTTTTGGTCTGTCTAGTAAATAACATGCTGGGCTTCTGAATATGCGGCAGCATTGTATGACTTCTGGAACTAGATCCTCTCTGACAGTGGTTATTTCCTGTTCTTTTAACTAAAATCGAGTTTATATAAAATCACCACACTTCACAGCGGGGGGGTGCCAGCTTGGGGGTGGTTGCACAGCTCTGCATTTTTGTTTGTCATCACTGGGGGGTGGAAACAAGCTCCAAAAGGCGAACTCCGCAGACTCCAGTGTTCGAGCAAATCCAATTGCTTTGCCTGGATTTGTTCGTGTGCAGCTGCCATGTGCAATGGAAACGCTGCGTCAGGAGAGATTGTTGCTGTGAATTGAGGGCCTCGGCCCTACTCTGCATGCCAACAAGGTCTAAAACCTTCTCAAGCCTATGTGTCTCTTTCTATACCATCTGAAAACAAACCAGTTTGCAGCTTGCCATCCTCCAGAGGCAGCCAGTTCTTGTGTGGAAGTAATACGCGATAAAGCCCGCTTCCTCGGTTCCAGAAGTGGAAGCTTTCTGCTTGCCTTGCTGACTTTTCATGTGTCCTGGTGTTTGAGCAGCTGATTTTTCATTCTTTGTTCTTTGTTTTTGGATTACCCATTTAGTTATTTGCAGCTTAAGCGCTGTGATAGATTTATTCCCATATTAGAGGAACAGCATAGTTAGGGGGCCAGACCCTGTCAGGGATGAAGCCTTTGTGCAGTTTATTTCCCAGTGACTTTTTCAACAGAATTTATTTTCAGTTTTACTCGTTTTGGCTTAGAAGCATGGTGCGTTTCTTTATTGTTATAAAGCCCTGGAGTCTGGCAAGCCAAAAGATTCCAGAAGAGATGGATGGTACTGCCTCTGGCCAAAGCCTATTGGATTCCTGCTCTCTTTGACGGGCGGCTGTTGCTTGTGGTATGGAGCTGTGTGCGTTACGGTGACAGGAAAAAGGACATTCAGAGGGAAGAACAGGAATGTGCAGCATGTCCTGATGCTGAGCCTGGAGAAATCCCATGTTGTGTAGTTACTTCACTGAATTCCTAGAGTTAGAAGCCCAGAGTTACCTCAAGTCTCAGCGTCTCTTCTATAACGGAACTGGATTTTTTTATTTGGAAGAAGCTGCACTTGGAACAGTTGTCATCAGGAAAAAAATCCTTGGCAGAAACCATGGCCAGCTGTGTCCTTAATGGATCGGAGTAGCTAACGCTTTGCTAGGAACTCCCCAATGTTAGCTGATACACTTCGTTATTCAGAGCTGTAGTACTCTGAAAAATTTTTATATAGGTCTGGACTTCAGAATTTTTCTCCAGTACTTGCCGATGCACTGTAGAACATCAGAGCCCACCACATCCAGTGCCGAGTTTTCCAAACGATGTCGTGCAAGAGGATGGCCGTAAAGAAAGGGCGTACACAGCATCCCGGTGGAATTTTATTTTTGTTACTACCCATGAACAGGCCGAGGGGGAAATGCACTGAAGAGAGCTCAGTAACTAGGTTGTAAGTTGAGTTTTCCTTGTCGTTTGTATACATTTCCAGACAGAATTTAAAAGAAACTGTTTATTACTCTGCTGTGAGAGAGGCTGGTGCGGCCTGGGCCCTGCTATGGGATATGTTTGCTGCTGTTCACAAAAGCAGCTACTTCTGGCAACAGCTTGTAATTTAACAATATTCTTGATTACAGACGGCCGCTGCACGCTCCCCTTTGCAGCGTGAATGGAGCTGCACACTAAGGGTAATGTCTGGTAACACGGCAGCTTGTGAGTGTGTGTTTTTCTCTCCCTTATTTTCCAGTGCCTGCACATAAGTACCATTGCACTAATGGAGCAAAAAGTGCTGGTTTCATTCTCCACCTCAGCGGTGCCTTGCCTCCCGATATCAGGAGGGGCTCACTGCTGTCGGGATGAGGTTGTTTTGTCTGCCGAGATGAGGTCAAATATGTGTGTGGTTTGTTCTCCTGCTAAAGGAATCTGCTAGATATTTTTATCCTTGAGAGGCCACGTGCTCGGTTTTGTTCTGGTTAAGCACAAGTATGTCAGAAATGGTTCGAAGGGAGGATTTTGCCTTGGATAGGGTTTTGTACCCTTTCTCTCTCACAATCCTATTTCTTAGCAGCTGTTATGTTAGCGTAGCTGCAGCTAAGGGGATGTGCATGAAGAGAGCGGAGGGAAAGTAGAAATTGATGAGATTTTTAGGTAGCTAAAAGCTGCTACTCCAGTGGGGGATGTAGAAGGCTTGTGAATCCCCTGCCAGTAGGGAGCCTGCTCCAAAGTAAAGCGAGCAGCTCCCTCTCCACTGTTAAGCCTGCCTGGCTTAAAAAACTGTTCCTTTCTCGCTTTGCTGTGCCCTATTTCAGCACAGGGAATGTGCTGTTCTCTAACAGAGTGCTCTGCTACCTTTTCACCTACCCTTCCAGCAGAGTTTCGTGGCCATCCTTGTTGGATTTACTGGGGATTTACTAGGTTGGATTTACTGTGGAGGACTAAATAGCAAGCTGCATCAGTGGCAAGGAGGTGGTTATTGTGGGGAGAAAGCAAACGCTTCACTTGAAGGTGCTTCCTCTCTTAAAACCGTCCAGTGCAACCTGCCCTCTTGATGGATGAGTTGCCGGTCTTGTTTTTGATGAAAACTCCTGAAGTCTGCAGTGTTTCTTCACTGGTGTGGTGTGGTCGCTAAGGTGTGGTGTTTCCAGTATCTAGAGAAACATTGTGGGGCTCGCTGTGAGGAACCATGTCAGGGTTGTTAACAACATTCCATTTTCTCAAAATGTTCTAGCTCCTCCAGGTTAGGAAAAGGTGAGGAGAAGAAGTATGTTGCGTTATTTTTTGATGACTTCACGTGCAGCAGGCATAATCGGCTGATGTGAAATGAATCTTGATGGGAAAAAGCTGCTTGTTGTGACTGACCTTGAGGAGATGCCCTTACTTTGAGCATTTTTCTCTCCTTTTCTCGCAGCTGGCTGCCTGAAGCTGTCTTTTAGCCCTGTAGTTTTAATTCTGTGTTTCCTGTTCACAGGGTCACCTTGTCCTCCACGGACTGCTACATCGTGCATGAGATCTACAATGGAGAGAATGCTCAGGACCAGTTTGAGTACGAGCTGGAGCAGGCCCTGGAAGCGCAGTACAAATACATAGTGATCGAGCCCACTCGCATTGGGGACGAGACGGCCCGCTGGATCACCGTCGGGAACTGCCTGCACAAGACGGCCGTGTTAGCGGGCACCACCTGTCTCTTCACCCCTCTGGCACTTCCAGGAGATTATTCTCACTACATCTCCCTGCCTGCCGGTGTGCTGAGCGTGGCTTGCTGCACCCTTTATGGTATCTCTTGGCAATTTGATCCTTGTTGCAAGTACCAAGTAGAGTACGATGCCTATAAACTTTCCCGCCTGCCCCTGCATACGCTCACCTCCTCCACTCCGGTGGTGCTGGTGAGGAAGGACGACCTGCACAGAAAGAGACTGCACAACACGATAGCACTCGCCGCCCTGGTGTACTGTGTAAAGAAGATCTACGAACTCTATGCTGTATGACTTCAGCAGGGAAGGGAAGAGAGAAACCCACAAAGACAAAGTGTATTAAGACTCCCACAGTAACATTTTGTTTTTCCTCTTTGAGAAGCAGTGGAGACTGGGAAGGATTTGGTTTAATAGAGCTGTTATTTTTAAAAAATAACACATCACTGGTGCACCAAGGTTTTTCAGTTCTTCGTTACACTTAAGACGTGGATGTGCGGTGACTTGAGAGCTGTATGTTAGGCCATGGGAGTCCAATCCAGCAGCAGAATGTCGATGAAAGAAAGCTATAGAAAGAGGGGTTGTGAGAGCTTCTTTTTTTTTTTTTTTTTTTTGGGAAACATTTAAGTATATTGTTTAATTGTATTACACAGAACCAGCCAGAATTATCATTGACCATTAAAGGATGAGAATTTCAAATGCTTCTGCTCTCTTGTTGCTGTTACCATAGTTCCCTTTTATAATGCGCTTCCAGGGGATGGAGGCTTCGCTAGGAGAGCTCCAGTGGTGATAATTATTTACGCTTGCTCACACACAGACCTGATATTCTTGTCCATGGCACATGGCAGCAGCAGCAGTGTTACTTCACAGCAGCCAGCTGATGAAGGAATAGCTGCAGAGTGTTGCTTTCACTCCTGCTTGACTAGTTGTTTCTTGGAAGAGGCTTACTTGTCACCCCGGTGTTGATGGTAATCACTTAAACGCTGATGGCTGGGGCTAAAGGTGTTTAAATCCTCTGCTGCCCCGCCACCTCCAGCTGTTACTTCTCTGAACGATGGAGAAGTGCAGCCATGAGGGCTGCTGAGGTGCGAGTCCACCTGTGCTGCCTTTGTGCTTTGTTACTGCTGCTGGGCCCCGACTATGCAATTCCATTGCTTGGAACAGGCATTTCTGGAGCTGCCTGCTACTGCTGCAAGGCATCCACGTGATTGTGTTACCTGGAATTTTAGAATTCAGTCTTGTGCATGAATTCATCTTTTAGCTCAAACCTGTCAAAATCTTGTTCTTAGAATGGGAGGTATTTACTGTTTTGGTTTTTTGCAAGATCTGCCAGTTACTTTTAACAGATAGAGGCTTGCTGTCTGTAATCTCCTCCTAACAGATGGAAGATAGGCGTGGTTTGCACGGCCCGGGCCAGCTTGGCACAGCTTCAAGCGTTAATCTGGATACAAGAGCAAAGCGCTGCAGTAAAACCTGCCCCACACAAGTGAGCTGCTTGCTTCAGTGGGACCTGCAGCCTGACCTCTGCAGCTGGAGCACTGACCTTGGACGGGAGTCTCAGGAGCTCAGAAACCAAATTCAGTGGTTCTGTGTTGATCTTTCCAAACTGCAGCAGCAGGCAGCGAGAACTCCCCCTCGCCTCCGGGCTGCCGCAGGCTTTTCTGGCCGTGGTTCCAGCTCGTGCTTTTCTGCTGATACAGCTTTTTTGTTAGCAGGGCGTGTGTCCCCGTCGTGCGTGCGCTGGGCAAATGGGGTTTGCTGGGAGTTCTGAGTGAGTGCTTTTATCACCTGCACAGGCAGCCACACCTGAGCTGGCCCAGGGCCTGTGGAATTGGCGCTTTACGGGGCGGCACCAGCCCTGTGGCTCTTTGCTGGTACAGTGGCTGAGCTGTCTCCCTCCAAGGTTAAAGACACTGGGATCCAGAGCGTCTCTATTTATAGCAACAATGTACAGTTGCCTTGGCAGAGAGGAGGGGAAGAAATGCGACTACTTCATCCTCCTGCGGTTAGGCCAGGACTGCTGGGCCAGCTGCCTTTTCAGTCCTGACGTTTGTTTCTAAAGTCCCGTCTACTGGATGAATTTTAAACTCGTGGCAGATCTGCCGCAGCTAATATGCATTTGATTGCTGCACAAGGCCCTGAAATATCCTTCTGCTAGCCACACACGAAGCATTCCTGCTCTTTTTTAATCAATGCATAATAATCATCAAGGCTGTTAGTTTCTTTTCCTCACTAAACCTCTTGAGGTCCTGACCCTTCTTTGTGTTAAGCTTTCCCTTGCCTGGAACAATGGCTGTGGCAGAAGGACTGACCCTCGGTAGGGTCCCCAAACCCACTGTGTGCATCCCTGAGTCTGGAGTTAAAAATGAGAAAGTTCCCTGTGGTCTCGTGGCAGGAGGGAAGGTGGAAAGTCAGCTTAGCTGTCACAACAGGTAGGTCTGTTCTAAAAACCGTCACCCCATTCTGAGGGGGAGAGGACACAGACAGGGGTAGGGGAGCTTGTCTTCCAACAAATATTAGCGATGATGGAGCTAAAACGCTTGGTGACATCCTGGCTGTGACCTGGGAGGATGAGAGGGGTCTCGAGGGTCGTGTGTTTCAGCGCATGGCAGGAGGTGGTGGCTGTCTTCCCCCGTGTCGGCAGCTGTGGGTTACCGTGTGTTCCCCCTCAACAGCCCCAGACACTGCTGCCCATCCTGACCGTGACAGGGGTGCTCAGAACCGGGGTGTGCTACATTCCAAGGGGAATGTGCCCAGTCTCAGTAACCTCTGAGCTGGAGTTCAAACAGTGCTGTAGTAACTCCCCACACGTCATTTTCTTCCTCAGCCCTGATGCGTTCCACCCCTCAGCACTCCGGATAATAACAGAAATGCAACGCGGCCCCTTGAGTACCCGTGACCTGAAACACCAGGAGATGGAGCAGCTGGATGAGACTGGCAGGATGACTGCGCTTTGCCAAGAAACGGAGGACACGCAAAACACCAAAGGGAAAGGAAAAGCACAACTAACGCTGACAGAAACTCCCCTTGCAGAGAGAGAGAGAAGGTAATTCCCTGGTTTCCTATCTTACCACCTACTCTGTGCTCTAGGCTACAGGTGGAGCAGACGTGCTGCTATCAGCTCCACGGTATTTACACACAGCAGCACACCTTGCTGTGCTATTTTTTATCTGTTCAGTGCTTCCCCGGCATTACCTTGTGCTGGGGTTAACTGTCAGGTAGCACAGCGTTAGATGTCCCTGTTCATCAGTGAAATTCAGACAGAAAAAATAACTGCCAAGTAAAACTTGTATTTTACATCAGTTACTTCTTTAAAAGTGGCACTGGACTTTATTAATATATCGGATGATTTGGCATGTTAACAAGCACAGGCTGTGACGTTTTCCACTTCAAACATGTTCTAGATCCAATTGGAAGGAGTGGGAAGGAGACACTGGTCTCCCAGCTGAGGGCTGTATTTCACAGGGGCTGGGGTGGGGAAAGCCAAGATCTGTTTGTGTGAAGGCCAGACAGGTGGGTTTCGTTTGTAGCAGGCCAGTAAAGCTGAGCATGGCTGGAGTGAGGCGAGGCAAGGTGAGGTGCTGCCTTCCAGCGCAGGGGCCTCGCCTGCTGTGCAGTGTTCCCTCGAGTTACCCTCCCCTGCAGCCTCAGCTCTCCCCCTTTGTCCAAGCCCCTTCCCCAGGTGAGGTTCAGGGGCTGTCTCCCAGTGAGTGGGTCTGCCCTGATGTGGGGGAAACCGCTTCCCACTCTCCAGGCAATGGTAAACTGCAGCATTTTGAGAAAGGATTTTCCTGCAGGAGCACCTCCAGGGATGTCCCAGCCAAACTGCAGGGGCTTGGCCTCTCCCTACAGTTACCGCTCGGATGGGATGAGCTCTAAGAGTCCTTCGCTTTTCTCTCCTTTCTTGCTCTCGTTGCCATTAGGGTGAAGAAGAGCCTGGGGAAGAGGTTTCGCAGGTAGACAGCCAGGGAAGGTGTCAGGCCAGCCACAAGGACTTCCTTCTTCTTCTGTCCCACCGCGTTGAGCACCACCTGAGCAACCTCTGCGGCTGTCTGTCCTTCCGCGGTGTTCTTGTCCATAACTGCCAAAGGAAAGCCGAGTAAGTGCCAGTGCCAGCAGGTAAGCCCGCGGTTAGCACCTCTCCCGGGAACTCTGCTCTGACTGCACGTGGCTGCTTGGATGGTTTTGGGTTTTACACCAGTTACACGTGGGAGCACAGGCTTATGGTCGGGCTAGCTGCTGTCTAGGAAGGCTAAATTTTGGGGATTACTGTTCCTACCCTGCATCCAAAAACTTCTTTTGATACTTCAGGGCTAGCCTGTGTCCCCCACCAGAGGCCATATGCTGCAAGAACACTTTGGAGTAACTCAGTGAGGCGGAGATGATTTAGATAGAAGGCACAAAATCACGTCTCACCTCCATAGCGAGATCCATCCGCTGTTAGAGCGTTGAGAGAGAGGTTTGTCTGAATGTATCCAGGGCTTATAACTGTCACATCGATGTCGTACTGCTCCACCTCTGCTCGGAGACAATCAAAGAAGGCCTGGGTAGCGTGCTTAGAGGCAGCATCTGAAAATCAGGAAAAGAACTACGCGGTAAGGAGAAAGAGCAGGGCTGGAGGGAAGATCCGTTCCCATGAATGGGTTTTTCACTGCAATGCAGCCACTTCTCAGCAAGAACCCAGCAGCTGTTCTCCAGCTTCTAGGTTGGTTTTTTATTTTTTTTTTTTTTTGGTGAATGGCAGCAACAGGTAGTGGGAGTGAGAGGCAATTTAGGAAGGCAAAATGTAAATACTCAAGTTGGAAACTGGCTAGGATCCTGAGCTTCATATCACAGCCGTGCCAAAGTGCTACGGAGTGAACCCAAGCTGCCTCCCACTCAGGAGAGGAGACATGGAGCCTGGCTTGGGAAGCATTTGAGGGGCTGGGGGAACGCGATCCCTGTACAGGAGGGCAGAGCCGACACTCGCTGCTGAGCACCCCGCTGGCCCACGCGTGATGGGCGTTAGGGACTGGCGGAGCAGGGTCAGAGCTTGGCTGCGCACAAGCCAAAACCTGATCGCACAAACAGACAGCAGAGAAGCCCTTTAAATGGCTGAGCAACTCCTTTTGCTCGCTCCCTTTCCATGTGTGCTTGGTCACTGACTGCCCTCAGTTCGACATGGTGGCAGGGCTGACACCAGCCACGCAGAGCTGAGCGCAGGCTGCGTGCCCTGCCTGAGGACCCAGGTGAGAGCCGAGCTCCATGCTGCCGGACCCTGGTCACTGCACGTGCTCTGGAAGCTCTTCAGAACATGCTGCTTGGTGCAGTCGAACCCACGTCATTGGCAAGACCAGATGGCTCAGACGTTCCAGGCTCTCCCTCTCTCTACATCAAGCCCTGCCACTCTTACGCCATCCCCACTGGACATTTCCATTTTTATTTTCAGTGATTTACGGATGTGTGTATGTCAAACACTCTCCTTTCAGTTCCCCCATCTTTTATAAGGCTTGTTCCAATCTCACCAATGTTATTTCTTGGCATAACCGATTTAGGGTGAAGAGTTTGCTGGATCAAGATAACTGTTCAGGCTTCTTTTTTTGGCACTGGTTGTACTATGGCACTTCACAAGTTGTTAAAACAAAAAGTTCCTGCTTTCTTACAGGAGATTAACCAGGCAAACAGCAAGGATAAAATGCAATAAAATAATGGAATTAATCAGAAAGTTTATAGGGGCTCTCTCAAGTGTTCAGACAGGAATATCAAGCTGTTTTCAAGACACTGAAAACATCTCTTCCCCATCCCTTACCAACTTTAGGACAGGGCTGAGATTTTGTATTGGAGAGTGCCTTCCTCAGGAGCTGTCAGAGATCTGTGGCTATGCTAACGGGGATGCACAACTCTGCCTTCCCTGCACGCAGCCAGCTCTACAGAGAGCTCAATGTGGAAGCACTTGCCAAGTATTCATTCAGTCCGGTGCCCCAAATATGTCTTCCCCATCTTCTGTGGAGGTACTTACACGCGGATCTGAAAGGAATGCTTATTTTGCCTTGAACGCTGCTGATGGCCACAATGTGGCCTTGTCTCCTCTTGATCATGGAGGGGAGAAGTGCTAGCAAGAGAGAGAAAAGACCCATTCAGAATAACAGCCCTGCCGTTACTGCTGTTAGCAAGCGCTGCTTTCAGAGCCTTCAGGGATGCCTGAGTGAGTTACACGACCCTTGTTCGGTGTAGGGGCTGGGCAGTGCCTCTCACTGGAGCTGCAGTCTGGCGGGGCCGCTCACCTGTGGGGCTGCACAGGGGCTGTTCTAGTTGCTCTGATCTCCCACAGGCATGCTGTGAGCACGACTTGCTCTTTTCTGCCACCAGGACATCTTTCCTGACATGCTCCAGGCTGAACTTTGTGTGTAACCGGAGCAGCTTCCTAGGAAAGCTACAGCTTCACCTAGAACCCACGCTGCCTTCTCTAGGATCTTATCAGCGCAGGCAGGCTAACCCTATCTCTCTGCAGAAGTTCCTGCCAGACTAGAGTCCCGGGGGTGTTTTACACAAGATGTTATCTCTAATCACGTACTTCCCCTGCAGTCGTGCCCAAGCATCAACTTCAGGCCTGCCCATAAAACAAAACTTTCCTCCCCTCTGATACTGGACCCAATACAATTGCAAATCAGCTCTGCTGGCCTGCAGAAATATCGGCCGGATCCACTGTCCCCCTGTAATCTGGATCACGGGTACCTTTGGTGAGGGCTATAGGACCAAAATAATTTATTTCCATCACTTTCTTGTCCACGTCCAGTCCTGTGTCCTCAATGGTGCCTCTGAAGCTAACGCCCGCGTTGTTGATCAGTATGTCCACGTGGCCCTGGTACTTCAGGATCTCCTCAGCAGCATTTAGGATGGTTTTAGTGTCCAAGAGGTCAAATACCACCGTGTGAGGTTTGTGTGTCTGTGAATAAACAAAAGTCGGCAGAAGACCAGGTCAGGCTGTGCTGAGTGTTCATGCTCATGACTTAAAGGAGAGATGAGAGTTCACAGCTCTGGAAACAAGAGCAAGCGAGATCTTCCTCGAGTATTAAGGTTTGCTGTTGGCTTGTTAAAGTCAATGCATCTGAAATAGTCAAAAAATTAGCCTGTGTCTTTTCAGAAGCCAGCAATACCTTTCTTAGCCACTGTCAGCAGAGCAAGACATCAAAAATAAAAGCCAGCAGAAGGCAAGTCACTTTTCCAGATCCAGTATGTGACACAGAGGTGCGAGGGCAGCTGGCCACGCTGCACTCTCACGCGCCTTCACCTCCGTTACAAGGCCAGGAGTCCTTCAGCTTTTGGGGGTTTTTTACACGCTGTGACATGTCAGCTCAAGGTACTCCTGTGGCAATATCTGTCCCTAGCCACAGAGTCGCATTTTTTCTCTGGCTCAACAGAACAACCCACAAGCAATTCTGTAACCTCTGTAATAACACAAGCAGAAATCCCGGCCCCGCAAGATGTCAAGCCTCTCCTTCTCCCCTGCTTACGTTCTTCCGGTGGTTGGTCATGGTGGAAAGCTGCTGCACCAGCTCTTGGAGTTTCTCGCTGTCTCTGCCGCAGAGCACCAGCTTGGAGCCAGCCGCGTGGAAGGCTTTTGCACATTCTTTGGAGGAAGCAAGAAAGAGAGAAAAGGAGACATTGAATGCCAGAGACAAGCAGCAGAGCCACATCATACCTGGTGAGAGGCGAAAACTTCTTTGAGCTGGCAAGGCTCTACGGTGGCCTTACTGGTCCTGGGTGATCTGCAGTGGAGTCGCAGCAAGGTGCCGTTTTCCTGCGACTGTGACAGACCCGTGAGAGCAGGGAGGCAGCCGGCGTGTTCCCGGTTCTGGTTATGCAGTTATTGGGCTGTTTACGCATCCTCCCCCACGGGCTGGGGCCCGTGCCTCTGAATTTCTGACTGTGTGCCCTTCAGAGGGACCACGGCACCTTGCGTCCGTCATCTAACACAGTGGCACCTGATCTGAGGAGTTGTGGTTTCAGTGAACACTTCCAAAGGTTCATTAAAAGTGGGTGGTAATGAAGGGTGTTTAATTACACCCAGTAATTAGAGGTGATCTAGCACAGTCCTAACTGGGAGTGAGGGGAATAGTGTCAGATCTTGGCAACGGGTCAGTAAGGGGGACACTTCACGGAAATCTGTGCACGTGCTTCATCTTCCCAGCCTGGCACAGCTGGAAGGTCCCTCCTAAGAATAATTCTCTCTCTTCTTGATGTGAAATACAAATTCTTTTCCCACTCCCAGCGCCTTGGTTCTGCCAGGCAGAGAGGAGGGTTTCATCCCCTTTGGCCCTTCAGGCCCTCAGCACCCTGATCCTTAAGGACAAGCTCAGGTGCAAAGACAGCAGCAACGTAAGCTCCGTTTGCTCTGTAAATGTGCTCATCCTAATGCGAGCAGAGAGCACCCTGGCTTCTCTTCAAGACGCTTTTAAAGCAATCACAGAAAGCAGCATTACAGAACATACCCACTTAAAGAATAAATTTGGAAAAAACACCCCACACCTGTGATTTTATCTAGCAAAAAATACTCACAGATGTTAACATTGCCAAGAGTTTGAATTCAGAAGGGATGGATTCGTACCAAAAGAGAAAAGATACCTTAACGTGGGGTGAGGGCAGGGAGAAGGAGTGGGAAGTATGGCAGGGTCACTGGAAGTACAACAAACATGAATGCAGAACAGCAGCTCTGGGAAGTTTTGGAGAAACAATTTGACTTTCTGGCTTTTTCAGGATTTAGAGAAAAGACCCCTGAGAGCACCAGAACAGCATAACTTGTTCCTTGCTTTGATGAGCTCCAGCTTATACAGGATGGTTCACATTTTCCTTAACAAACTCTCACTGGCTATAGCTACAATACGGCTGGATGAGCTCTGTGCCTCCTAGTTCAGAGCAGGAAGAACTTGCTGTTCATTACTGTTTATTCCAATAGATGCCCCTTCCACAGCCCTCTGCTCATCCTGCCTTTGGTGCCCTTTTTCGGTACCTACCTTTTCCCAGGCCAGAGGTAGCCCCTGTGATCACAACCACGGCTTCCTGGAGGTAGGTTCGCATGCGCATCCACTGCAGTAGCCGAAAAAGGCCAAAGATCCCCAAGCTGCCAAAAAGCAGTGGGATGATGACTGTGCTTGTGAAATCCATGAGTTTTCCTTTCTGAACAGTCTTCCTAGAGCCACAAGATGAAAGGAAACAGACCATTTCACCATCAAAAAAAAGAGCAGAAACTTGAAAACTAAGGAAATCTTTTTTATTACCCCTGCCTTAGACCACCAATAAACCAAATCCCATAGAGAAGTATCTTCAACAGACTTCCCCATCCCTTCTTTTAGACATTCAAAAGTTCACGTGAGTACCCCATTTTAAGGATTTCAGTGATAATCTGAACATCCCAGCGAGACACTTATTGGATCTTGTCAGCTGTCACGGAACAAACTCGGGTGCAGAGATGCTGTTCCCATTTTGCTCTAGATTCACTCTAACACAAAGTGTATTTAGAGTGGGGGCTCCTCAGGGCTGGGGTCTGTCTCTGCATTCTTCTGAGTGTGATAAAACCTCTTTGATTTCTCTAGAGCAGCCGGTACCCCAGTGTCTACGTGCCAGAGACCAGTTGCTGTGTATTACCCCAGACAGATCTAAGCCAGCCTATCCTCCGGAGACACAGTTTTCTCTCTGCGCCTGTTATTTGCTTAATGCGCTGAAATCTGCGCTTCCATCTCCAGTGTCTTTCACCGCCCGTTAGCAGAGACGAGGTGTCTGATTTAAATGAACCACACGTCCAGTCCCGGACTCCAGCCACATTCATGCTCTTTACCTTTATGGCAACATCAATTGTGGGGTTTAACAGCACGAACCTGTTCTAATAAACTGATATTAAACCTGCCCATGAAACCCAACTAAAGGTACCTACAAGACCTAGCTGGTCCTGGAACTGGATTCCGATACTAATGCACACAGCTCCCATCTCCTCGCTAAGCCACCGCCTTCAAGGGAGTAGTTTATGTCACAGCTTACTACACGCTCAAAGAGTGACACTTCTGCTGTAAAAAAGGTCACTGATTTTTCCAAGCTTTTCTGCTTGATGTCACAGTTACAACCCCTTCCTGATATTTACACTTCTTTTGGGTTGCACATAAAGCTTAAACCAGATATTAAGATACCCTCCCTGCTGTGCAGATGGAGTTTGAGCTCTTGCAGTTTGACCTGCAGAGGGGCCTGCACCAGGAGATACCGGGAGGTCTGGGCGTGCAGCTCACACCCTACTTCAGACAAAAGGACAGCAGGAGGAGCAGAAAACAAGAGGTAACGAATGACGCAAAGTCAGAATTCAGGGTCATTAAGCAGGACGGAGCGTGCACGGAGGTGAAGGGATAACAGAGGCTCAGCATGCCACGGACCAGAGCTAATGTGGAAAATGTCAGGCTCTTCCAGATTTCCATCGGGGGCTTGGACAGAATTCCTCAAGTAGCTGGTCAGTGAAGAGACGAGCTTGCTGAACCTGTAGTGAACTGTGTAAGATAAATATTTCTGGAGGTATAGCTAAAATAAAACATAAAAATAGCTGAGCTAGCTTTAAATAAGCTTGACAAGGTCTAAAAATAAAACCGTCAAGTTAGTACCCAGCTCTTCTCGAGGTGCTAGGGAGCTTCCCCTTCCTGAGCTAACGCGTGTGTCTCCAAAGCACTTCACCGTATGATACACCGCGCATAACGCGGCCAGACGTCCAGGGCACAAGCTCTCCGGGCACAGGCAGTATGCCCAAAGTGGGAAATCAGAAAGCCAAAAGGAGGATTCAACTCATTCCGCTGCAAAGCAGTGCACGAGCACCGCAGCACCCAGCTGCTCAGCCCAGCGTCTTATTCCTCCACCTCTTCGTGCTGAGCACGCACCGAGGGTGTGTTTTGTACGGATTTACAGCAGAGGACGGGTAGAGTTGATTTAACATCAGCGTGCACATCGCCCCGAAAGTACTGCCTGGGAAAGAGCTGCTTAGACACAGGGCCACTGGCTTTCTCTAGGCTGGAAAGGCAGGAGGTTCTTACTGCTTCACGTTCAGCTGCTCACATATGGCAGCTGCCTCTTTATGTTGTCCCCACCTTTTTTTTAATCTCAAAGGTCTCTTGAGATTCAGAAGAGAAGATGTGGGCAGGAACAACAGGTGCTGTGCTGACACTGAGCAGCGTGGAATCAAAAATCTTCAGCTCCCGTGCACGACCTTTCGTTATTTCCAGCGTGGGAGCTGACAGGTGGAGTGGCGCTTCTTTTAGGAGCCCAGGTTGACGCTGAGGCATTTGGAAAATCGGAGCCTGGCCAGCTTTGCTTCTGATTTCAGGAAAATGCAGATGACAGGGTAAAGCAGAGGACAAGGTAACTGGGAAGAGGACGCTTTCCCGACACCTTTTCCAACTAAACCACACTGGGAGATGGGAAGTAGTCCCAAGGTTGATTTCAGCATGGTTCTTTCACATTCTTTGGCAAAAATTGACTTTGCAAGGATTGAACTCTGCACCACAGTGGCTGGTGGAAAAGAGCCCCCAAGCCTCCCAACTAAAAGCTAACCGAGTTTTGGTCAGTAGCATCCATTGCTCATCAGCATGAACAGTTACGCCCGGTTAACTTATTCCTTAATCACAGAAATTATTATTCATTTACTTTCTAAACAAAGAAGGTCCACCTTTAATCCTTTTTAATTTGAAAAAGCTTTCCAAGTATTTTATTGTTCTTCTTTCTCTCTCTTTCTTTTTTTTTTTTTTTTTCCCTTCTTTTCCGTTTTTTTTCCAGGAACTGGGCAAATCACCCAATCACTCTTTTGCAGCTTCCAGGCTGGAGTGTGAATCAACCCCCTCTGATGTGTGGGGAGGGGAAATATGGGATGGGGAAAAGAAAGACTAGATGAAGGAGGGGAGCAAGGGAGAGAAGGACCAGAGAAGTAGGTCCCTCTTTATTAGGACACACAGTTGCAGTACCTTCTTCTAAGGAGGGAACTCAAACAGCCCCAGAACAAAGAAAATCTCCGTTCAGTCAGGCTTGAGAAAGATGACAACCTAGCTGTACTGAGTTATTTTGGAAAGAATAATTTCTGTAGCACTTCAGACCTAGAGCAACAAATTTTTCGTTGAGTTCATAGACTAGTGTATACCACAAACCAGGAGTCCTTCTTTTAGCTTGTCATACTGAACAAAAAAAATCATTGATAAAGATCAGTGGAACAAGAGAACGTGGAAATCGGCTCAAGCCACGCTGCAGTATGTGCAACAAAATCCATCCTGAGGAGGCCCAGTGCCAGGCTCCTGCTACAACAGGGTGGCACTTCTGCGCAGTTTTCAGGGTTATTTGGTGGAAAGGCCAAAGAAAGAATTGCTGCAGCCTGAAGGAGAAGTTATATTCTGTTCCGGGTTGGAGTTATTTGTTGCAAAAGCCAGAGGAAAAAACTGCTGCAATCTGAAGGTGAATGAGACAAAATCGTAGAACAAAAGGTCTTGATTCACATCAACAAAAATGCCAAGTTGCAAGACAAAAGCTGGGAGAAGAAGATAAAAAGCATAAAACCCAACTTAGGATGGAGAACGCTCTGAAGTAGCTAAAGACATCCCAGGGCAGATGACACCCTGCCGCATTAACAACGCGGGGAAGGTGGGGAGCACCTGGATTCCACACCTAATCTGAGCGACCTGGATATCCTCAGACCTCTTGCTCCAAGGTCTGACACCCCACTGTCACTTTAATTCAAAATGTTGGCTATTAATGCTGAAAAAAACCCGTTATTACTTCTTGACAGACATCAGTTTATCTCCAAGAGAGAAGCCACAGCTCAAAATTGTTTCAAATAAAGTCCTATAGTTCTCATTCTCCATCCTTAAAGGCAGGACTGGAATGTGCAGGTCATCAGAAAGCAGAAATAAGAACACCGATAATGTAAGCAAATACAAGTGATTGGAAACTTTTTTAAAGGCTTACCAAAAAATAAATCCCATAAATCTATTTAAAAAAACCCCAACAAACTAAACCTTTCACCCTAAACCAAAAACTGGATGTTATCCCAAAAAGCCAGGGCAACGATTTCCGAAGGAACAAGGATCTTGGTTAATAAGGTCAAGAGTGCACTAAAGGCAGCAAAGATGAGCTCAACTCCTAAAAGAAACTAAAACCGCGGTAGTTTCCCTAAACAACACCTCTTCTCCTATAGCTCCAGCCACCTAGAATCACATTGTCCTTTACATGACAAATGGCAGCAACTGGGAGGCTATTTTCAGAAATCAAAAAGTGTCATTTAAAAGGTGGGGGGCTAAAAGGAAGGGAAAAAAAATCCTTTTTTTCTAAGGAAGCCCTTGTCCAGAAGCACAGCAGTTCTACGCTTCGTTAGCTACCAGCGTTAGTCTGCAGAAAGCACAATATCCTACCTTTGAAAAGAACTCACTTGCCAGTGACTCTGTGAGGTGGTGTCTCCCTCTGGTCTTCTAACGGGACAGACCCGACTTAAATTTGGAACTGGCAGCAGTCCAAGCAAATGCGCCCCGTCCAATGCCAGCCCAGCCAAGAGCTGCCTCTAAAAACAAACCTCGGGAGCACAGGCTGTGACCTTTGAGACGTGGGGGCAGTTTAACCCCCTGATTAAACCGGTGAATTCAAAATGACACAGAACTTATGATGACCCTCTGATGATTTCTAGTACTAAACAAATAATTTCTAGTGTTGAATCCAGAGCATCCATAAAGAGCAAGACTAGTGGGAAAAAAAAAAAAAAGTCAACTTGTGAATCAGCTGCAATTCGCTGCTATTGTAATTAGTTTGGGGGCATGCTCTGATTTTCCACTGCACATTCTAAAGCAGGTACCACACTAATTAAAAGAATTTAAAATAAAACAGGGTTTTTTTCTGTCTTTCATAGGATTCTTGAGAACTTTGAGCACAACTAAATGGACGATGAGTTTGTGATCAGACTTTGCCTCAAAACGCCGTATTTACTGGGGAAACGGGCACTGCCTCCAGCAGATCCCATTCACTAAACCCTCATAAGCCACGTTTGGACAGCAAGAGCAGTGTTACTGGCATTTTACATCAGCGGAACAGTTCTACTGAATCACAGAATCACAGAAGGGTTTGGGTTGGAAGGGACCTTAAAGCCCATCCAGTGCCACCCCCTGCCATGGGCAGGGACACCTCCCACTAGCCCAGGTTGCCCAAAGCCTCATCCAGCCTGGCCTTGAACCCCTCCAGGGATGGGGCATCCACAGCTTCTCTGGGCACCCTGGGCCACTGCCTCACCCCCTGCACAGAAAAAAATTTATTCCTAATATCTAGTCTAAATCTCTCTTCTGTCAGCTTACACCCGTTACTCCCTGTCCTCTCACTCCACTCCCTGATACAGAGCTTCCCTCCCAGCCCTCCCCCCCGATAATCCCCTGGGGGTGTTCGGACACAGCCGAAGGTAAATCGGGGCCCGACTGGAGGATGAAGTCACCGGCCGCGCCAGGAGAAGCGTTCTGCGGGCAGCTCCCACAGGAAGAACCCCCTGAACAGCGGGGAGAACGCGACTTGGCTGCCGCCCCCCCGCCCGGAGGTGCAGTAACGGTGCACCGAACGGCTGTGCTGGGCGACGTGCTCCGGCGCCGCGCTGCCCCAGCACCTCCCGGCCTCCCCCCCTCCGCGGACCGCAGCCCCGGGAGATCACCGGCGGGCAGAGCCGGACGGATCCCGGGGCACCGCGGGGCCCCAGCAGCCCCGTCCCGCCCCTGAGGAGGCCGCCGGCGGACAGGGGCTGCCCCCGCGTCGGGGACCGGCGGCCGCAGGGCCCTACCTGGCTACTGCCGTCACCATGGCACCGCCGGAAGTGCCGGGGATGCGCATGCGCCTGAAGCGCCGCTGTGGGGAAAGGCGGGCGTTCCTCCAGGGCGCCCAATGACAGACAGCGAGACGCGAACCGGAAGTCTCCTGATCTCGGCCGGTCCGCTCGCAGGTGCTGCCCGGGTGGGGAGCGGCGCTGCCGGCGCAGGGTTCCCCCCGGTGAGGCTGGCCCCGGGTCTGTTCTCTGTTGGTATCTCCACACGAGCTGTCCGCGATGGGACTGAGGAGCAACGGAGCGTGAAAACGTTTCAGTCTGTGATGGACCGGGGCCTGGATGTGATCCAGGTCCTGTGGCGTCACGTCTCCTCACTGAGGCTGTGGCACTGGCACAGCAGCGGTGCCGCTGAGCACAGCCTGACCAGCCTTGGCCTGGGTGAGCCCACCAGCCCCAGTGCACGCCGTGGGACAGGGAGCTTTGCCTGAGGAGGGAAAGGTGCCTGGCTTCATCCCAGGGCTGGGAGCTCTTCCCCCTCTTCAGAGGCAGTCGGGAATATTTCAGCGTTATCCAGAGACAAAGGCGGTTAATCCCGGATGTCTTTGCCCTGTGACCAGCTTTTTATGTCAGCTATCTGAAAGACAAGTTTTGTCGTAAGTTTTTATTATAACAGTGTTCCGCTCCTCTTTTCTTAATAAGGAAAATACACTGAAGCTGTGGGTTAATTTCAGGAAGTTCGACATTAGTAAGGGATTGATATTTCAGGAAAAAGGAGAAAAGAATTCAGGATTGTCCTAAAAAATCACATTTTTGAAAGGTCTGATGGTAATTCCTTTGTTGGCTTCAGGACCAATATGAAATGAAAGAATCGATAATTTTATTTACACAAATGATACTGAAAAACAAAACCCAGAAGAAGGGAATTTATGTCATGGCAACCTTACTGGAAGCTGTGGTCAGTTCAGTCTTTTGAAAATCAGCTGGAAAAAGCCATTGCAGACCATCTTCCCCACCAAATCCGGGCGGGATGAGCTGCAGCCTGATGTATTCTTACAGGACAGTAGTTGCCGAGAGCTCTGTCCAGGCTCCTGTGGTCATTTACCTGCTGTCTGCCAGCTCATTTCAACAGGGAATAGTCTGTCACCCCGTAGGTGCTGGTGCTGGCGAAGTTGATTGAAACCCAGCGCCCTGCGGTGATTGTGTGAGCAGTGAGTCACACAGCAAAGGCTCGACTGGAGCTGCGATTAGAGAAGGAAATTCAGTGAACTGGGCTCGGCTTTGTTGCTTTGATTGGGATTCTGTTTTCTTAGGTTAACCTAGTGTAATTAGCAACAAATTCAGTGTTGATTGAAACCTGCTGATTCACACATTGCACATTGGATGGCAGCTGGGTGTTGTACTTACCTCGACCTGCCTTTGTTGGCAGAAACATTAGAGGGGAGTCTGTCCTGAATCATCTGACGGGTAAATTTTGGTAGTCTTCTTAAACTGTGTCTGTTGTTTTTATTAACACTCGCTCTCCTCTTTCTCACTGTGTGGGGCTAGGACTGCAAAGGGCTGGAATCCTTTTAGCATTTTTACTCCTCCTTGACAAACATCCTGCTGTTCTGTTGTTGCCCTCCTGAAGCGTAGGAGCTCTTTGTCGAGGGGAAAAATACCTCCAAACTCAAGGAGCTGTTTGCGCTTGTGTTCGGTGACATCTGCTTCACTGCAAGCATCACTGAATGCAGATCTACAGCCTTTTAACCCTGTTCTCTAGGGCAACAATTTTGTGCTCTAGTTCTTCCAGGCTCTTATTTGTAACATTATTTCAGGGAGTGTAAAATGAAGCTTCTCTCTTAAGAAAAGCTTTGGTTGCTCACGCTAAGAGCAAAGGCCTGTGCAGAGATCCCCACAGGGTAACAAAAATATTCCCCAGGGAAAAAAACATCTCCCTGAACTAGTTTGAACAGCAAGCTCCCGATTTCACAGTGCCTTTGGCTGGCAAATGTAAATGTTCAAAGGGCTGTGGCACAACTGAAGATTTTCTTGTCTCAGCCTCTGAGGTAAGAGTGCAGACTCTTCCTCCCCTCCTTCCTTGCAGAGACTGGGTTTATAAGAGTGGATGAAAACAGACTAGGGTGTTAGGGGAAGAAACAGAGACCTAAGGTAGAAAACAGAGAAAGAAGGGCTTCTTGGGGCTTTTTCCATTCTTTGCCCCTGCAGCTTTGTGCAGATTAGTTGTCTGTGTCCCTTCCAGGCAGTGTACCCAAGCAAATGGTCTTGATTTTTGCCCCAGTTTTAGTTCTGGTTTAGAACTGGGCTCTGACTCAAAGACACCAAACTCCTTTCAGAGAACTCTTGCTGGACACCTGGTCGCTGGTCTCTCACCTCTTCTCTCTGGGAGAATTTTGCTCTAGGTTCAGTTCACTCACAGGTTTTTGCACCACCTGAGTTTTTTTTTTTTTTTTAAGTTAGTTTCTATAAGGTTTGGTTCGAGTTGTTTATAATTACTGTCTCCTCCAGACCCTGCACTGCAGCATTTCCAAGCTCAGTATGAAAACAGTGTCGACTTAATGAGACTGCATTTCCGATGCTCATGCTGCAAATCCCTGATCTTTGCAGCTAACCCAAAAGCCAGGGAAGAGGGAGCGATATCCTCTCCTGCAGCAGCTAAAGGTCCTCAGACACATGACACAATTGTTTTAACCGAGTTGAACACCTCCAGGGGAGAGAGTGATGTTTTGTCACACAGAAACAGAGACATGGCAAAGCTGAGGTGCCATTTCCAGCGCTTTAATTGCTGAGTGGACAGCTCAGGCCAGGTGTATCTCCTACCTGCAGCTGTGCTGATCTCAGGGTATCCAACCCCATCTTTCCCTGCTGCCTTCCCTCTTTATTTTAGAGTAGTAAAAGCAAGTAAGGTCTGAGGGCTGGACCCCCAAGAGCTGTAAGGCAGCAGGCACATATGCAGAGAAGCGTGTAGCTGACCCCTCTTCTATTTTTTGGCAGGTTAGGAAAGAGTTAAATGACAACAGAGGGAGAGGCTGTGCTATTGTTCAGGCATCCCTGGGTCCAGGGTGGCTGATCTGTATTCCCGGATCTGCCTCTGGCTTCCTGCACGACCTTGGAGCGGTCACTTACCTTTTCTTTTCCTTAGCTCCCAAATTACAACATGGAAATCATTCTCTTCCTGTGGTGCCTCCTTCCCTGCGGGTTTCATGGTGGCTGAGATTCTCTGGTGGGAGATGATGGGAGGAGAAGAACACATTTCCACTGAAGCAATATTTACAGAGAGGGTAGAAATTTTTGGACATGTTCTCGTTCACTCAGCTACAGTGCGGGCTGTGCATATGGTGATATTTGTTTTTTTTAGTAGGCAAACCTGTGGTGAAAGTCAAATTCCATTTGTCGTTGATGCAGCTGCCAGAGCGTGATGCCAGCTGTAGTGATCCTTTTCTTCACTAGATGGTGCTTTTGATCAAAGATTTGAATAACTGCAGTTCTTTCCTGCACAGAATTTCCTAATTTTTTCTTCCCCAGTCTCCATTCTTTCCCCTCTTCTTTCTGTGCTTTAACACTGTGGGGGACACTTCATGATGCTGGATGTTGAGCAAGGCTAAGCCGGTGGTAATGCAGGCTCCAAACCACCCGCACCCACCAGCCAGCTTGTCTTCTGGGCTTTGGGTTTTGAAGCGTGTATCTGTGCTGCTGGGCTGTGGCAGAGAATTGAATTCCTTCCGTGTTTTCTATTCCCATAAGGAAAAAGCTTCAAAGAGCGGGTCCCCTCCCCCTCTCTGCTGGTGAAGGGCATTTAGGGAAGCTGGGGAAAAAAAAAAAAATCCAGCTCTGACAGAGGCATTTATTTAACAAACTGCTGCCTTTCCCTACCTTAGCAGAAGATTGGTTGTTTTTTTTAAAAAGGGAATTGCTGCATTTGTATCCATTTTTGTATTCAGGAGATGGTTACCTAGCCAAGGTCATTGCTGCTGCGTGCCAGCACCAAGCAGCGAGCCAGCCTCCTCTGTCGTGAATGAGCACTGATTTGGGTAAGGCTTCCCCAGGTAAAGAAATAGGCTTGAATCTGCCAACGCAAGGTCCCAAGCCGCTGCTGGGTAGAGCAAGCCACAAGAACAGCCTTCCCTTTAAGAAAGGCAGCAGAGGAGATGAATGAAATTGTAATCAAACATTTCCTGTGCAGACATGCACGGGGATCGGTTATTAGCTCGTACAGTATGAGGCACAGCAGGGTGTGCGGCGGTGTGCTGTCATCGTCCCTGACAGGGGCAAATGGGGCTGTCTGCCCCCAGCACCCCAGTCTGGCAATAACCATCCTCCGCTGGACCCTTCCGAGCCTACCCTCAGGTTCTCACCCCTCTGGCACTCGCCTGCAGCGATGACGTTTGTTCACATTCATGCGCTCGCATGGCTACCTGCAGCCTGCTGTGCCCGTGCCTCCGTGCCAGGCTGACTTGCACACTGCAAATGTGCATCCGGACACTCCCGTGGGGGAGGCTGCGAGGTTACATCACTTACAGCTCCCTCCCCGTGGAATTTTACATTAATGAATGGGGCTGGATTGCTGCTGTGACGCCGATCAGCCATGCACAGATTTCTAGTCTGAGGCCAGGAGAGATTATGCTTCTGCCTCTGGCACTGCACCAATGACAACAATTTCATGTGTGTGCTGACAAACCCACAGGGCCGGTGCCCGCAGCAGCCCTGTCCTCACGTGCTGGATGTTATGACAGTGACGTCCCCACAGCAGGGACAAGAGCTATGCCCAACTGCGGTGTGACACAAAACTCCTCTCGGGACTAGGAGCTGACAACGATTTCTTTGTCATTCCCCTGTTGTCATCTTCCCACTGCACATACATTTGTTCATCGTTAGTAAGATGACTAAACCCTGAGTCTGCATCGCAGAGAGCTGTTTGAAGGAGCAGCCCAGAACTGCGGGGTTCAAACTCGTTAAGAAGAGTGAGAAGTGGGGACAGTGCATTTCCTCACATCTGTTAGATGTGGAGAGCAAACCGCTCTCCCAGTCCCTCCTGGCTGAGAGGGAATTGCATCACTGGTGTGTGCAGATATTCTTCCTGAAATTATTTTTTTTTTCTCTGATGGAATTTGCCAGTGTGTCTCAAATGATGTGGTACGGAAATTTAAAAGCAATATACCTGTGTTGGGGAGAGAACGAGTGCTTTTCACTTTGCAATCTGGCTCTTTCCTCCCCCTTTTTTCCCCCATCCCCATGTGTTATGGAGCCAGCTGCTCCCGGAATAGTTTGGGAATGAAATGTCACCGTTTGAAACTGGTGAGTCACACTTTTTGAAGGAGGTTGGGGGGGGAAATGAAATCTTGCGGTGTGGCAGAGTGTCTCCTGGTGAGTACAGAGAGATTTTTAAAACCACAGACTCCCTGATGATGGAGTTGAGGGGCTTTGAATAAAGGCTGCTGGGTGTGGCCATGCTGCTTTTTGCGGGAGGATCTCAAAACCCTCTGCAAACTTTAATTGTCTTCCTTAACATGCCCACTGCAGCTGGATCCTAGCGCCTCCTCCAGCAGGACTAGGTTGGATCTGTCTGACAACACACCTACAGTGACTCTCTTAATTAAGTCTCCCTGCGCTGCTGTGAGGTATTTAATTACAGTGAGACCTGACTTAAGCAACACTCGAGGGACTAACCAAAAAAAAAAATCTTTATCAGAGCAGGGAGGAACAGAATTTTACTGAATACATTTTTGGGGATATTTTAGGGGAAGTTTGTTAAACAAAGGGGGTTAGTTATGCTGGTTTCTTCTCAGTGTATTAGGATGATGCCTTTAATGTAGTGCATGTTAACATAATCACTTTTTTTTTCCTTCCAAAAGGCTACCTGAGACCTTTTAACAGAGATTGCTATAAAGAAATGTCAATTAATGCAAACGGTGGCAATGGTCTTGCGTAATGAGCTGATGTTTATCAGAAGCTGAGTAGTTCTCTCTCCCTGCCCAACCCCTGTCCAGTGGTAAAAATTTTTAAGTCAAAGGGCAACATTCAGAATTCCTGCTCGAGGGTATTATCACCACCCATTTTCATGACTCTACACAGCAGCTCTGCCTAGCATGTACGAGGAATCGTGTTGTCTTGAACTGAAGGACCAGAGTAGTTGTGATACTAATGGTGTCTCCCAAAGAGCTGTAGCAGTTCCAGGAGGACTGACTGTCGCTGTCGCTGCCCCAGCCCGCTGTCAGAGGTCTCTGCCCAGGACCCGAGGTGGCAGGCTGGACTGTGCCTCACTATTCAGCGTGTTAATCTGAACTGCCAACTATTTCAGGTTGCATTACTGTTCCAAGCACTGTGGTGGCCACAGAGAAGATATGCCATCCCATTTTGCAGCCTCTGTTTCAACAGTAATGATCTCCAGCTGAAGGACAGGAAGAAGCTGGGAACAGTAATATCATAAGTAGCCCCTGTATGGGCTGACAGCCCTCCCCTCGAGTCCCACCTTCAGTGGCATTCTGAATACATGCCGTGAGTAAAACTCCCCAAGTGCAAGCCAAGCGATGCAGCTACCTTGGGGAGGATTTTGCAAGCAAAAGCCCTAGGGGCTTTGATGCCATCTCTGTGTATTTTATATGAAGGGCTGAGCTAGTAGCAAGATTTCATGTAGTGTGCATTTCTGTCTCAAATTTTAGATAAAGTAGAAACCCACATATTGTGTTGTCACTGGATATGACAAAAATAATCTCTGTCTGCAGAAATTTGCTGCAGAGCCTGAGAATTTAAGACAAAATGAAACAAACTCTGTACTTCATGGCCTCAGAGGCAACCTTGAGAAGTGAAATCTGGGTGCCATTCCATATGCTTTTTTCTCATCAGCAAAGCCTACTTGTCTGGCCCATTCTTTTGGCTTTTCTGTATCGTTGCCCTTTTTTCTTAACTGGGACTGTTTCAGTGATTTGGCTTACGCTGTGGGTCTGCAAAGAGCTGAACCAGCAATGCTGCAGGAGCTGTAAGTTGCAGCAGCGACGAAGGAGTGAGCCAAAGAACCAGGTAAGAAAAGGATACCCCTGTGGGTACCTGCTACACCGTCAAGTTTGTATTTTCAGATACTCCAAACCAGTAACTCTTAAGAGATGTGAATGCCAGTGGATTGTCAGTTCTGAAGCATAATGACAGTATTGTAGTGCTTGATATTGTCTTCTTAGCCTCTGTTTCTTCTAGCATAGCTGTCTGCCTGGTATGTTTGGCTCCCCAGATCCCTAATGAGGATTCCCTTTAGCTTGCCGTTTCCTGCAGATAGCTCCCAAGATAATGCGGGGCATGATCAGTACAAATACTCCCTATTGAAAAGTAGTTTATTTCTTAGAATGAGGTTACTGTCATTTCAAATTGAGTAACAAAAGATTAATTTACTGAGTTTACAGCTCACTGAAGTACTGAATTCAGTAAGCATTTGAAGTTTCAAAGATAGGTGATGATTTCTTTAAAACTCAATGGATTTTTGCCCAAATCAAACGATTTTTTCCTCATCACCTACAGTGGGATTTCTGAGGGTGCCTGAGACCACATATCCTCAGCCTCTTAGACCTGGGCAAGACTGATATATGATGTGTGGAAGTCTTCCTAACATGAACAAGCTTTTCAGTTTATTTGAAAGGCCAAGATTACTACTGATTTGTTTTTTGGGAAAAAAAAAAAAAGGACAACCAAAATGACGTTGGACATTTATTAGCAAAGCATTGTCAGAACACAATGGAAGAACAGACAAAAGCCAGTCCAGATTCTGTGGTATTTCCTAAAGGGCTCCCTCCGGCACATGGCTATTCCCTGCCAATCCTTTTGTATTGTTTTTGATAATGAATAGAAGCTGAACAGATGATTGTTGCATTGTCCACTAAGTGATTCATTTACATTAAATAGTGCTCCAAAAGTAGGCTTTGGGTGGACTCTTTTAGTCACTTCAGTTATTTATATGTACAGTTTAATTACCATCTTTTAACTCTCCCTGTACATAATTATTTCTTGATGGCTTCAGCTAAATTATGTGGGGTGTAACTCCTCTGAAGTCAGTGGTCCAGCAAGCCCTGACATAAGAAGCAGCATCTCTGCATTTTCTAAGATGCTTAATTTTGAATGGCCACCCCTAGAAAACTGCTCCTGATTTGGGACGGTGCTGAGGTCCTTAAGCATCTGCAGGTCCTTAGTGTCCTTGGTCCCTATCTCTGAAAGCTGGGCTATGAAGCACAAACTTTGCTTCCTAAACCATCACAGTTCCATTGATTTCCTCGTTAATCTCTCAACTCCTGCTGCATGTCTGCGCCAAGGTTTCTTTATTGACACGGGGCTTCCATTACAATTTCAGGCTTTTCTTACAGAGGTCAAAAGTTTTGTTTTGTTTTCTTTTGTTTTGTTTCACAGGGTGTGACAGATGTTAGGTGCCTGAGGGCATATCCATGGTACTGCAGTTAGAGGAACTTCAGTGTAAGAAGCTATTTAGCCCCAAATCCACATCCAGAACTGCAGGAACATTAATTTGGATGTACTAATGGGTGGGGGAGAATGACAAATACTGAAAGGCTTTTTGATGGTTGAAGAATCTAAGGAAATCAACACCCTAGGCCTTTCCATGTCCTGTTTTCTGAGAAGTTGCATGACTCTGCACTTATCGAATAGCTATAGTTACATCTCAAAAGCCCTGATTCCCAGGTATTCTCTGTTCCCCATTTGATGTACCACACAGAGGGGTTCAGTGGGGCTTTTGGTTCTGCCTGGGTGAAAAAGAGGAATCTGGGGCCAGGCAGCAAAATAGTGATGCAGAGAGGGGAAGGGAACAGTCCTAATAGTGTTGAGTTGCTCATGTAACATGGCCTAGGTTTAAATCTCCCAGGGCAGAGAAACAAACGTAACCTTTGCAGTCTTTTCTGACACTTCTCAGTCCCTTCCCCATCCAGTTAGGAAAAATGAAATCGCCAGTCCTGTGTGTAGATATAAAGAAGTTTATTTTGAAGAGTTTTTATGCTTGTACCTGCCAAGATGTGGCAAGAAAAAGATCGACTCTTTTCAAACAATTTTCTATCAACTCCTAAGCCAAATGAACAGTGAGGACAAGTTCGCTCCAGCACCACTGTGGCCTTCCAGCTGTGAAAGACACCGCACCACTGCTCTTTGCCATTCTCTACTGCTCTAGCTACAGAATCTAGGCGGAAGCTGCCGGATGGCTACCTAAGATTTAGGTTTCTGTGTGTTACATTTCTGTTACCCTGCTTCAGAAATTGCCTTTGCCTGGTCTGTGATTAAAGCAAACTCTCCACCCCTGAGGATCTCCCTGAGCATTAGCCTTCTTTTGGGTTATAAGGCATCTTCATAAACCCAGATGAAACTTGGCAGACGCACAAATAACACCAGCCCTCCCTCTGCATAAAACCACAAAGTATTGCTAGGGTTTCCCTTACTGCCTTCCACTTTAACCCTCCAGCACTGCTCTCCTTGTATCTTGCTGTCCCAGGAGCCCACATCGCTGTCTTTAGTGGCAGGCGATGAAATCAAACCGTGCATTAGCAGCTCCATAATAGCTTCGCTCAGTGGAACCCAGCTTCCTTCATTAATCCAGAAAATGAGAGTTGTTTTCATACATTTGAGAAGCTAATTATTTAAGTGCTGGGAATGAAGGCTTATCAGATACTAGAGACTGATTTTGGTTTTGCTTCCCAGGGGATGGAACGAGATGGAGGGAAGCTGGTTTTGCACAGGTGTGCAGCATGGTAACTCATCAGTAATTGAAGCAGGGAGCAATATTTTCCTTGTCTACCTTAAGCATAAAAGCCCCTCTCTTTGTACATCCCTTTTCTTCCAGACATCATCCAATGATTCTTCCCATTCAAACAGATTTTCTAAGTCACAACTGATCAAACAGCTCTACAGCTTTATTGCTTTCTACCATGAAAAGGTGTACTCCACTTGTGGCTGACCTAGTCTGAATATTTTGAAATAAAATAATAACACCTTGTCTCAGGTCAGGTTTTAGAGGGGGAAAGGAGCTCACATCAGTTGTCCTTCTACTGTCCCTCAGCGTTACCTTTGATCACAATACTCAGAGGTTTAGACAGAACAGCTGCTACCTAACCTAACAAGGGACCTTCCAGTGGCTTGGGAAACAGAAGATGAATTGGGTGAAAACCCCCCTGGTCTGTGGGAAACCACAGCTGAGGACAGATCTGTTGTTCTAAACAAAGTTGTTACAACAGAATGACTTTCAACAGTAGATGGGTGCTTCTGACATTCTTCCCAGAAAATGACAAGAGAATCTATTGATGTTATTGCCAATAACTATATGCTAAAGAGCGGGGATTTGGTGCCTATAGTGTCACTAGACAGATCCACTCATTATTACAAGAAGCTTGCCAAGGACAAATTTTTCATTTTTATTGAGATAGCCAATGTCCTGTGTTGTCTTCAGAGACGAAGGGAGTGAACTTTTCTGTGTGTTCAGTTGAAGCCAGATGTTAAAGTATTGTCTGGATCTAATTGACTTGACAAATGGCAGGAGTGACATTTTAGCTCCGTTTAAGTCAGTGGCAAAATTCCTGTTGAGTTCAGCTGGGGCCAAGATTTCATCCTATGACAGTGCTGATGGGAAAACTAACAAATGATCTTCAGAAAAATAAGTGCAGGCATTCTGTTTTCCTAGGACTTTTTTATACCTATGGGCCACGAATCCTTGGAATTCCATGTACTACTTTGAAAAGGTCTGCAAAAGATTCAGTCCTTGTGTTTCAAACCAGCAAGCAATGCAAGCTCCTGAATAGCCTCGTTCAAATCCCCTTCTGGAGTCAGGGTCTTCAGCCTCTTGTAGGTTCAAAGTTAAGATAGCTTCACTTGCAGTCCAAGTTTATGTGAGGAATCCTAGCTAGATTCTTCATATTGGAAAGGTTCACATTTACCTGAGAACTAAGTTGGACATTTGAATGCATGCCCAAGTGATAAAGTAACAATTGATCATGGCTATCCAGCAAAATCTACAAGTGCCACCTTGGGATGACATGGCTCGATTGCTTTTCCATGTGAAGAGCGCTGCTTCTTCCCAGCTGAGCTATCGTGTACTGTAGATGACTCTCTGGAGGAAGCATTTGGTGCCCATTTGCAGTATGTTTTAGCTACTGTCAACATTTATATTCCATTGTCATTTGGGGGTAAGCACTGCTTAGCATAATCATCAATGCTTTAAAATTAAAAATTCTTCCAAGAGACACAGGAGAGATTGAAACTGTTTCCTGTCCCCAGAGGCAAATCCTTTCCCAAGCTATTTGCTGTACCAAAAGGTTTTATTCTAGAAAAATTCCCAAGCTATGCCCAAGAGGAAATTAAACTACAGCAAACTTGTAAACTCGTGTGTGTGTGTCTGTGTGTCCGTGTGTGTGATTTGACAATTACTACCTGACAAAATGTTGGCACTGTTTTCCACTCCTGTTTTGTTTTGACTGCTGCTCTGTGCTGCTCTGTCACCTTTACTGTGTGGGCTGGAACAATCACAAGTGTCTGTAGAGCATGAAGTTCTTCTACTTCACAGGAAAGATTCTGGTGTCTTCACAAGTGGAAAGCAAGGAGTTTCATGACAGTGGCCCCTTCCAGGGCTTGCCTCAAGCTCCCCAAGTCAGGAGCTGATCTCAAAAAAATCTCAAGAGCCATTATTTTCTGCACAATGTTAGAGTGGAATTATTCTCTTGTTCTAAAATGATTCATTAACAACGAGAACCTCAGATTGGATTTCCTCTTTATGGAGAATAAGCGCCAGGAAAACCTTGGAGGAACTTTGTTTAGAGGAACTTTAAGTTTGAAAGGTAATGTCCTACAGGAGAGATGGGGAGGCACTCTTTACCAGGGAGTGTAGTGAGAGGACAAGGGGTAACGGGTATAAGCTAAAAGAGGGTAAATTTAGGTTAGACATTAGGAAGAAATTTTTCACTATGAGGGTGGTAAGACACTGGAACAGGTTGCCCAGGGAAGTTGTGGATGCCCCATCCCTGGAAGTGTTCAAGGCCAGGCTGGATGTGGCTCTGGGCAACCTGGTCTAGTGGGAGGTGTCCCTGCCCATGGCAGGGGGGTTGGAACTTGATGATC